>CM077156.1:175984559-176029227 GCA_039583875.1 Platanthera guangdongensis
AATGATTTGCCAGTAAGGTATCAGTGCAATGAAGCGGACGATGTGGAAAAGAATAAGAAGATGATGAGAACCGTGCAACATTTTAGAAGGCAGTTGAGATATACTGGGTGTGGGGTATGCAGAATATTTGATCATATGATTTGTTTTTATATGTTATGATAATTGGATGCATTGTATTGGAATAACTGTGAAGTTTGTCTTATAAGAAAATCGAGCAATACGGCGACATTTTGCTAACCCCTCTAATGTCGTGACCATATTTTTATTTAGAGACAAGTCGTCAAACACGCACAAGAGGTCTTCAGAAAACGAGTTTTTAACTTCATGGAGTATGCGGGTGCAGTTTCGTTGGAATTGGTAGCACCACACACTCGAAAGATCTTAGAGCGCTACCGGATAATCAACATGATATTGGGAATCCTAACCTTTCTCCAGCCCCACATAAACAATGTTGACGCTTTGACTCGTCGTCACACAAGCGGCGGGGTTGTTTGGATACCCGTCTTCAGATCCTGATCAGATTAATGGGTCCCCTCCTCATAGGCAGCGTGTTGATCATTCACCTCCACGCTGTACTAAGTTCCTTAAACATAAAGTGGATTCCGCTCGAGGCTTTCAGGTGGCCAAAGTTTCACCCGCTGAAGAATCGAGAAAAGTGTCAGCAGATGATTTATATCCTCCCCGCCGATTTCAAGGATCAACTGAAGCTAACACCAAGATCTCGATATAGGAGCAGACACTTTGCTGAATCTTTCCATGAGAAAGTTGAGGCGTTTTTTGAGGTGTAATTGTGGTTCTGTTTGGGACTGCTTATCTTGATGAATAAACCGATAATTGAAAATTGATGTTTGCATAGAGATTTTATAAAATCCATGATGAATAAGTAGTGACTATTTGGATAGTTTGTTTATAAGTGTTTATCTAAAGTTTCATTCATTCGTAAAATTTCATTCATTTGGACACATTTTTTCTGTCCGGACGCGATTTTCACCCAGACACGTTTTTTTGTGTGGTGAGAATTTTTCACACTTGGCGCGATTTTTTCTTCCGGCAGCGATTTTTTCATCTCAGCTCAAATATTTCGCCCGGACGAGGTTTTTTTTTCCAGGAGGAGGTATTTTCAGCAGGGCGCGGTTTTTTCGCACGGGTTCGAATTTATCAACATGGAGTAAATTTTTCGCCCGGGCGCAGTTATTTCGGCCGGAAGCGTTTTTTTCGCCCGTGCGCGAATATTTCGCCAGTGTGCGAATATTTCGCCCGGGCGCGAATTTTTCGACCGGGCGCGAATTTTCCGCCCGAGCGCGAATTTTCCGCCGGGGAACAAATTTTTCAGGACGCGATATTTTTGCCTCGACGCGATATTTTTTCTCACACGCGATATTTTGGCACGATATTTTCGCCCGGGCGCGAATATTTCGACCGAACTTGAATGTTTCGCCCGGGCACGAATTTTTCGTCCGGGCGCGAATTTTTCGTCCGGGCGCGAATGTTTCTCCCGGGAGCGAATTTTTCGCTGTGGGCACAAATTTTTTTCCCGGACGCGATATTTTTGTCTGCACGTGATATTTTTATTCACACACGATATTTTTGCACGGGAAGCGAAAAAAGGCATTCTGCCGAAAAAAATTGCGGTCGACCGAAAAAATGGTCGCCGGCGAAAATATTCGTGTTTGGGCGAAAAAAAAATTGTGTTGTTGCGGTCGAAAAAATCACCGTCGTGCGAAAAATTCGCGCCAAGGCGAAAAAATAGCTCTCGTGCGAAAAAATCGCGTCCGGTCGAAAAAAAATCGCCCCCGGGTGGAAAAAATCGCGCCTGGGTGGAAAAAATTCTCACCCCGACAAAAAATTCGCTCCGAGCGTAAAAATTCGCGTCGGGGGCGAAAAATAGCGCCGAGACGAAAATATCTGGCCCGGGCGAAATATTCGCGTCCGGGCGAAAAAATCGAGCCCGGGGCAAAAACATTGCGCCCGGGTAAAAAACGCTTCAGAGTGGAAAAAACGGCCCGGGCGGAGGAAATTCGCGTCGGGTCGGAAAAAATCGCTCCCGGGCAGAAAATTCGCGCCCGGGTGGATAATTCGCGTCATGGTGGAAAATTCGCGCCGGACGCGATTTTTCGACCGGGCGCGAATTTTCCGCCCAAGCGCGAATTTTCCGCCGGGGAACAAATTTTTCAGGACGCGATATTTTTGCCTCGACGCGATATTTTTTCTCACACGCGATATATTTTGGCGCGATATTTTCGCCCGGGCGCGAATATTTCGACCGAACTTAAATGTTTCGCCCGGGCACGAATTTTCCGTCCGCGCGAAGCGAATGTTTCTCCCGGGAGCGAATTTTTCGCCCTCGCTGGGCACAAATTTTTTCCGGACGCGATATTTTTGTCTGCACGTATATTTTATTTCACACATGATAATTTTTGCACGGAAGCGAAAAAGGCATTTTGCCGAAAAAAATTGCGTTCGACCGAAAAAAAATGGTCGCGGGCGAAATATTTGTGTTTGGGCGAAAAAATTGTTGTTGGGCAAAAAAATCACCGTCGTGCGAAAAAATTCGCGCCAAGGCGAAAAAAATACAAAAAAGCTCTCGTGCGAAAAAAAATCGCGTCCGGTCGAAAAAAAATCGCCCCCGGGTGGAAAAAATCGCGCCTGGGTGGAAAAATCTCACCCCGACAAAAAATTCGCTCCGAGCGTAAAATTCGCGTCAGGGCGAAAAATAGCGCTGAGACGGAAAATATCTGCGCCGGGCGAAATATTCGCGTCCGGGCAAAAAATCGAGCCCGGGCAAAAGCATTGCGCCCCGGGTAAAAAAACGCTTCAGAGTGGAAAAACGTGCCCGGGCGGAAATTTCGCGTCGGGTCGGGAAAAAAATCGCTCACTGGCAGAAAATTCGCGCGCCGGGTGGATAATTCGCGTCATGGTGGAAAAATTCGCGCACGGGTCGCGAATTTTTCGACCGGGCGCGAATTTTCCGCCCGAGCCGCGAATTTTCCGCCGGGAACAAATTTTTCAGGACGCGAATTTTTGGCCTCGACGCGATATTTTTTCTCACACGCGATATTTTGGCGCAGATATTTTCGCCCGGGCAGCGAATATTTCGACCGAACTTGAATGTTTCGCACCGGGCACGAATTTTCCCGTCCGGGCGCGAATGTTTCTCCCCGGGAGCGAATATTTTTCGCCTGGGCACAAATTTTTTTCCCGAACGCGATATTTTTGTCTGCACGTGATAATTTTATTCACACACGATAATTTTTGTACGGAAGCGAAAAAAGGCATTCTGCCGAAAAATTGCATTGACCGAAAAAAAATGGTCGCGGGCGAAATATTCGTGTTTGGGCGAAAAAAAAATTGTTGTTGGGCGAAAAAAATCACCGTCGTGCGAAAAATTCGCGCCAAGGTGAAAAAATAGCTCTCCGTGCGAAAAAATCGCGTCCGGTCGAAAAAATCTCCCCCGGTGTGAAAAAAAATCACGCCTGGGTGGAAAAATTCTCACCCCGACAAAAATTCGCTCCCGAGCGTAAAATTCGTCAGGGCGAAAAAATAGCGCCGAGACGAAAAATATCTGCGCCCGGGGCGAAATATTCGCGTCGGGGCGAAAGAATCGAGCCCGGGCAAAAACATTGCGCCCGGGTAAAAAAACGCTTCAGAGTGGAAAAACGTGCCCGGGCGGAAAATTTCGCGGTCGGGTCGGAAAAATCGCTCACGGGCAGAAAATTCGCGCCGGGTGGATAATTCGCGTCATGGTGGAAAATTCGCGCCCGGACGCGAATTTTCGACCGGGCGCGAAATTTCCGCCCGAGCGCGAATTTTCCGCCGGGGAACAAATTTTTCAGGACGCAATATTTTTGCCTCGACGCGATATATTTTTCTCACAAGCGATATTTTGTGGCGCGATATTTTTTGCGGGCTGCGATATTTCGACCGAACTTAAATGTTTCGCCCGGGGCACGAATTTTCCGTCGGGCGCGAATGTTTCTCCCGGGAGCGAAATTTTTCGCCTGGGCACAAATTTTTCCCGGACGCGATATTTTTGTCTGCACGTGATATTTTTATTCACACATGATATTTTGCACGGAAGCGAAAAAAAGGCATTTCTGCCGAAAAAATCGTTCGACGCCAAAAAAATGGTCGCGGGGCGAAATATTCGTGTTTGGGCGAAAAAAATTGTTGTGGGCAAAAAAAATCACCGTCGTGCGAAAAATTCGCGCCAAGGCGAAAAAATAGCTCTCGTGCGAAAAAAATCGCGTCCGGTCAGAAAAAATCGCCCCCGGGGTGAAAAAAATCGCGCCTGGGTGGAAAAATTCTCACCCCCGACAAAAAATTCGCTCCCGAGCGTAAAATTCGCGTATGCGTCAGGGCGAAAAATAGCGCCGAGACGAAAATATCTGCGCCCGGGCGAAATATTCGCGTCCGGGCAAAAAAATCGAGCCGGGCTAAAGCATTGCGCCCGGGTAAAAAAACAAACGCTTCAGAGTGGAAAAACGTGCCCGGGCGGAAAATTTCGCGTCGGGTCGGAAAAATCGCTCTCACGGGCGAAGGAAAAAATTCGCGCCAGGGGTGGATAATTCGCGTCATGGTGGAAAAAATTCGCGCACGGCGCGCCGAATTTTTTGACCGGCGCGCGAATTTTACGCCCGAGCGCGAATTTTCCGCCGGGGAACAAATTTTTCAGGACGCGATATTTTTGCCTCGACGCGATATTTTTTCTCACACGCGATATTTTGGCGCGATATTTTCGCCCGGGCGCGAATATTTCGACCGAACTTGAATGTTTCGCCCGGGCACGAATTTTCCGTCCGGGCGCGAATGTTTCTCCCGGGAGCGAATTTTTCGCCTGGGCACAAATTTTTTTCCCGGACGCGATATTTTTGTCTGCACGTGATATTTTTATTCACACACGATATTTTTGCACGGAAGCGAAAAAAGGCATTCTGCCGAAAAAATTGCGTTCGACCGAAAAAAATGGTCGCGGGCGAAATATTCGTGTTTGGGCGAAAAAAATTGTTGTTGGGCGAAAAAATCACCGTCGTGCGAAAAATTCGCGCCAAGGCGAAAAAATAGCTCTCGTGCGAAAAAATCGCGTCCGGTCGAAAAAATCTCCCCCGGGTGAAAAAATCACGCCTGGGTGGAAAAATTCTCACCCCGACAAAAAATTCGCTCCCGAGCGTAAAATTCGCGTCAGGGCGAAAAATAGCGCCGAGACGAAAATATCTGCGCCCGGGCGAAATATTCGCGTCCGGGCGAAAGAATCGAGCCCGGGCAAAAACATTGCGCCGGGGTAAAAAAACGCTTCAGAGTGGAAAAACGTGCCGGGCGGAAATTTCTCGTCGGGTCGAAAAAATCGCTCACGGGCAGAAAATTCGCGCCCGGGTGGATAATTCGCGTCATGGTGGAAAAATCGCGCCCGTGCGAAAAAATCACGCACGGGCGAAAAATACGCCTCCGGTCGAAAAATACACTCTTTGGCGAAAAAATCGTACCCTTGCGAAAAAATCACGTCCGGGGGAAAAAATCAACTTTGAGTTTTTTTATGGGACAAACGCTTATGAGAAGCCATAAAGCTGGACCCGGATAGCTTATGAAAAATGTGTTGATCATCAATTTTAAAATAAGCGATTTTTTATAAGCTGCATAAACAAACATATGAGAAACTGCGTTTGCTTTTTAAGTAAAGATTATTCATCAGCATAAATTGCCTCAAACAGAATCACATTTATTCAAATAAGTGATTTTGTATCATTTCGGATTGCTAGTTCAAACTGTTTACAACCTATTCAATCAGCTTTTAATTTTTCTGCTCGTATCCATGTAGCAGTCGAAGCTGTTCAATCAGCTTTTCATCTTTCATATTTTATTCACTTAGAAAATATGGAAAAAAATATTTATATTTTAATGTTTTTATTTAATAAAGAATCCTCCACTTCCCTCAAGTGTTAGACAATTTCCACTGTCTATAAAATTTTATTTAAAACTATAATTTAGAATTTATATAGAGAGAATAAAAACAAATTCTCCTTTTTTTTTTCTATAATTTGAGTTATTAGACACATTCACAAATATTATTATCTCTTTAAATATATATATTTGAAAAAGATTGAAATTCAAATGGTTAAACAATAATTTCTTAGTTGCTTAGGTTTAAATATGTTAAAATAATATAAATATGTGTGCAATAATATCTGATTTGACACACTGACTAGAAAAAGAATGAGTTACATTGTATGATTACAATAAACTATCAAAGAAAATAATTAACAAAAACATGATCATTAGACAAGTAATATTGTAATACACGATGCGATGTTAAAAGTAGTCGCTCTACCTAAGTAGATGATGAATAACAAACATAAACATGCACAAAGTAGATAATATAATCATCAGCAAAATTAAATAACTATCAAATACCATTTTTGTATATTGACAGAGTCTATCACTAAATACGGCTGCAATCGACGATGCTATAATGGGGCGACTGATATATGTATAGTCGTATAGATAATAAATATATATATATAATTATATATATATATATATATATATATATATATATATATATATATATATATATATATATATATATATATATATATATATGTATTATATAATATATATATTGTATAAACAACATGTTCGGTTCTGATTCGGTTCAGTCCGGATCAGGTGTAAAAATTCTGAAACCACTCGAGACATTTATGTTTCGGTTCAGGTTCCGTGGGCAAAGTCCGCTAAGAGTCATCGTCTCGTCGAGCACAGGCGAAGTCCGTGTAGGGCTGCTCGTGTGTATATCTTAATAAGTAGTTTGGAGTTGTAAAATTAATTTAAGACATTCAACCACCCAATGAAGAGAGAGAAAGAAAGAGAGAAGAGAGAGAGAGGGAGAGGGAATCTTTATAGCTCTCATATCCCTACTGTTAAAGTCAGGAAAATTCCTAATCTCAGAATTCATATCAAGGCTGCCTAAGACGACTTGTTTAGTAGTTGTGCTAGATGACCAATTGGAACTAGAACGAAGAAGATTACAAACAAGCCCCCAGATGCCGAGGCAGGAAGGTCCCACCACGTACCCGGATGCTTGAAAGAAGCAACCTCTCCACAACCCAAATTGGTCGAGCTGGGTACGAGGGAGACTAGTTGGTAACAAAGACGCGGGGTCGCGACCTGGTCTCTAAGGAAATGGAATCCAAAGGCTCAGCTGATATCCAAAAAGTAGAGCCTGCGAGATCCTTGTAGGGATTTCAAGTGTCTCAACTCGTACCCCTGTGGTCCTATTTATAGGGAAATCCTGGGAAGGGGGGGTCTATTTATAACCCCACCCCTCGGCGACTAGGCGACTTCCTAGAGGAACTCGCACAGCTGGGCGAGCAACTCGCCTAGTCGTCTACCTAGCGAGTATACGAGGGGAGCTCGCCATACTCGCCCAGGCCTTCTGTAGGCTGGAGCGTTGACCCTGACCTCCATCTTGATTTGCTGACTTTGACTTCTGCTGACCTTGCGATGGCGGGGTCCATACTCGACGAATATGAGTTGTACATAATCTCCGCACTTTTCGAGCGACGTAGGAAATCTAAAAGAATCATCCAACACTTATTCGGCGAGCTGTTATACCGAGCTTCTGAACTACTCGCACCTCATTGATGCCCATCGATCTCTATAAATAAGGGGGGGGCCTGGTTTTCGAGGTATGCCTATTGGAGCTCACCCAATCATGTCGAAAGCCGACGAGGAATTTCTCAAACAGAGCCTCAACACGCTGTGTGGTTTTATCCAGCCCTCCAAACTGAAGAGGCCGCGAGATGGTGAAGTTGCCGCCGATTTGCCTCCGAGCAAGAAGAAAAAGACGAAGAAGTCGAAGAAGACACATGCCCCCCAAGATCGAAAACCAACATTCGTCGCCGAAGGATATTGCCGCGACGGCCAAAGATCCTGCATCCCCACTGAATACCAAACAACTCCTTGACGAACTCAGGTTGGACAATATTCCTGATATATCTGTCCATGACGTTGACCTTCTCAACTCGCCGATCATACCCCCTGCCCCCGAAGCTGTGGATACTCGGGCGCAGGGGCAGGTCGCCCTGATTGTCTCACCACGTCTCTATCTCGCCGATACCATTGAGGTTTTAGTCGGTTGTTGAAGTTTTTGCTGACTTGATTTTGTTAATCCCGCCAGGTGATGTCGTCGTGGTGCTCGACGCTACTCCTCTGTGAACGGTACCGCTGATTGCTCTCAAAGCCGGAAAGCAAGTCCAAACCGCGCGTAAGGTGCGGATCAACGTCAGCCCTAAGAAGGCGGCCGAAGTATCGACTTCCTCGGCGGGGAAGGTTTCTTCGGCGAGCAAGGATCTCCTTGGGAGAACAGATCCGATGTTGGCTAAGACCCCTCCACCCGGGAGAGGCAAAATTCTTGCCGCCCCAGCAACTGCTCAACAACTGCCGGCGGCGAGCATCCCTTTGCCGCTGCCACCTCCTGCTGTCTCCAAACCGCAACAAGAGGTGAGTATCCCCATGCTTCCGCCATCTTCGGTCTTCAAACTGCAACAGGAGGCGGGTATCCCCGTGCCTTCGCTACCCCTGCTCCCCATTCAACCTCGCAATAGCTCGTGAGTACATCACTGCCTCCGCTGCCAACCCTGACGAGCTCGCGAACACAGTTGCCGCGTACGGTACTGCCACCACCTCCTTCGCTTGACAGCTCGGTACGAAGACCGGATAAGCAGCGACCTAACTACTTTCCGCCAAGGAACGGGGATCGCGACCATGGACGTCGTGGGCAGGGGAGGCCGCCGATCATAGGGGCGACTCTTCTTCAGGCCAGCGAGAATCTTCTGGTCGCAATCATTCCACCCGGTGATCTCGATCCCCTCGTCAAGGTAATTCGCATTGTCATTGTGCTGGCTTGATTACTGATGCCGACTATTGACTTGGCGACGCTCCTTCTATTTTGACAGATCGCCCTGCAACTCCTGGGGAGGCCTTCCTCGACGCCATCGGGATGTCTGGGAGCACATATCGCCATGCTGCTGCTCGCGCCTACTGGAGTTGGAGACCAAGTTCGACCAACTCGTTATTTGTGAGCCTCATCGCCAGATTTCGGCTTTGGAGGTAAGGATTGCAAGGATGAAAGAACTTCGGGCCAACCTGGAGAACTACGAGGCCCGCTTCCACATGATCAGCGAGATCAATCGGTGGATAGCGATGAACGACCACCACTTCAGATCACCCTCGATGAGTTGCTTGGTATGCGCGTGAGCACGGGCTCTGCCGGTCGGCTAGTGAGGATGGAGGAACAGCTCCGGCTTGGCGACGACGCGATATCGGTGGCAACCGAACATTATCAGCGAGCTCGCGAGATGGGCTAGGCTGGGCGACATCCTCACCTTCCAGAGCGGCCTCCCAGGAATTAGTTTTCCTTTTTCTTTTCATTAGTTGAACTCACCTCTGGCAATTATGTAATGGACTATATTCTTTATTTGTAATAAGCAAGTTTGAATCTCGCGATGATTTTGTTGATGATCGCCTTTTTTGTACGCTTGTCTTCTTTCTGCAACTTTTTGTGTATGTCTTATGCAGGTTCTGGCGAGCTCCCGGAAAACCTTATACGAGATATAACTAGGAGTTAGGGCTGCTCTTGGCTAGTACGTGATTTAGGTAGATACTCGCATGAGGTTGATATACCCCCTTGCCTTGGACTATAAATAGAGGGGGTAGGTAAATCATAAGTACACTGCTGCGATTTCCTAACCTATCCCCGCGAGTAACTCTTCTTGCTCGCCTCTCCTTTGTTTTCTCTCTACTCGCGCATCCCTTATCCCAAACCCAACTCGCTCACCATGGTTGGGGATGATGCTAGCGCTCGCCAACACGCTCATGCCGTGAATTTCACCGACACCGCCTTCAAGAAATTTGTCACCTCTGAGCGAGACCTGGAGGAGTTTCGATAGAGGCATCTCGTCGAGGGCTAGTCGGTCAGACTTTTCGCGCGGCCGAGCAGCTAAATTACTACATCGAAGGCGGGTTGATAATTTCTCTCCGCCACTTCGAGGTTGGCTTGTGACTTCCGTTGCGGCCAGAATATCGTCAGATCCTGCAATACTTCGGCATCGTGCCCGCTCAAATCAACCCCAACGGCATGGCGATCATCATTAGGTTCCTATGCTTCTTGCGAGAAGAGAGGATCGTCTTTGACCTCTCCGTCTTCAGGAAGGTGTTCGTCTTCGCGGCGACTTCGGACGGGATCGTCTTCTTCAGCAGCCATGTCTACATGCTGGTCAGGATGGTAAACAAAGTTCACTGATGGAGCGAGTACCTAGTCGTCGTCACCGGCGACTTCGACGGCATGCTGGGGTGGCCACATCAACCCACCGACGTCGCCTTCTTGTCGTCTGTCTTGGAGGGTGCTCGCGAGAAGCTAGTCGAGACTTTCCGCGGGCTACATTTTGATATCATCCATTTGCGAATCAACGTCAATGTTCTTTTAGTGATCCACCCTTGAGAAAGTAAGTCTTTGAAGTTTGTTCATACTCGCCTACTCCTTCCGTCTAGCCGTTAGGAAAGTCACACTAATTTGCTTTTGATACTCACAGCACCATCCGAGCTCCCGGTGAAGTCGCTTCCTCCGGCCAAGGAAGTCGCCTCATCACACCTGAAACCCTCCAACCAGCCGGCGGAAGCTGGAGAGAAGAAGAAGCTAGCCAGAGGAAAGGAAAAGGTCAAGTCGCCGGACCATGCGAGCAAGCGAGGTAAAGTATCTCGCCAAGGGTTTGAGGACCAGGAATCTCCGGCTGACGTCGGGGTACCTTACCTTCACCCAAACTATAACCTTGGGCGAGAAGGTAAGGATGCTTTCGGCTGCCCACTAGTTTCCTGATCTGCGGGCAAGCATCGGGTATCGCTGAGCACCAATCTCCCTGCTTGGTCTAAGGACTGGGAGGATAAGGGGAAGGCCTTCGACGTCCTCCACGCCATCTATGGGCGAGCTGGCGCTGACTCGATGATGGAGCTCAGTCCGGAAGAGCTCGCCCAACTGACCTCGCGCTCCATTTTGCGGGCTGCCGAGCTGGGCCATTTCTTGACGAGGAAGCTGCTTGAAACGCATGAACCGCCGAATGTCGTCTCGAAGAAGCTAATCGACCTCGGAATGCAATCAACTCGCTGGAATGAGTATGAGGTAAGTCACCTCCTTGGCGCGACATTGTCAATATTAACTTGGGTAGTTTTGCTGATGGTCCGTTGATACTCACAGGCTTCCGAGCTCGAGACGATGAAAAGGATTTCAGTGCTCGAGCAAGAACTCGCCAACACCAAAGCCAAGTTAGAAGCTTCCCAAGTCCGGGTCGCCAAACTCAAAACTCGGCTGGAGAATCCTAGAGGTCGCCTCGGCTCTTCGGATCTTCGCCCGGTGATGTCATCGCAGGATATGATAGACCACAGGATGGTCAAGAAGGTCCACCCTTATGGGGATGAGATGTCGGCCATCCGTCGGGGAATAGCGCGGGCGGCGGGGGATATCATCCTCGCCAGGTTGAGGATCGGCGGCCATCTTGATGAGGTGGCTAAGAATATGACCGTCGAGGACCTGATTCCAGAGCTGCTCGTCGAGGAGTCTAACTTGCCTGATCGTGTCCTCTCCTCATCGTCTGGCTCCAGCGACAGCGACAGAAGAAACAATAGCAGCAGCAGTGGCAACGAGGGCGAGGAGGAAGAAGACGTCGATTTTCTTCATACTTATTGGCGATTATAATTCCTAGTTGCTCGCCGATTTTCTTCATACTCGCTCACTTACAAATTATAGATACTTAGAAATTTTTGGAAGTTGTAAATTTTTGATATAATACAAGTTTTTCATTACCCCCCCCCCCTTCTTTTTCTTGCTCTCGTATGTTGGCTTACTGATGGCGCTTGCTAGGCTCGTAGGCTCGGGGAGGGTGAGTGTTTATGATATGCTTACCCGCACATGAATGTCGCTCATCAAAGTTTATCGCCTGCTCGCAGGTTGCCGCCTTTGTTCGGGCATCGATACTCGCACTCCCTCTTACTCGCGTGCTCGCCCAAGCATACTTGCACCTTCATAGTCACCTAACATGCAGGTGTTTAGCTCGATTGAATTCGAGGTTAAAGATGACACCCATAGGAGTCGAGCTCAACTGATGGTGGGAAGCAGTCGACACCAAGCAGGAGTCAAGCTCAACTGATGTTGGGAAGTAGTTGACACCCAGCAGAAGCCAAGCTCAACTGGTGGTGGGAAGCAGTCGACTCGGGTGGCTAGTTGTCGGTCTGTAGGGGGAAGCCCATACAGAGATCACGGACTACGTCATCACTCTAACAAGGAACTTTCTTCTCTTCTAGCGGGGAGAAGTAGTTGACACCTAGCAGGAGCCAAGCTCAACTGGTGGTGGGAAGTAGTTGACACCCAACAGGAGCCAAGCTTAACTGATGGTGGGAAGTAGTCGACACCCACCAGGAGCCAAGCTCAACTGGTAGTGGGAAGCAGTCGACATGGGTGGCTAGTAGTCGGTCTGTATGGGGGAAGCCCGTGCAGAGATCACGGACTACGACGTCACTCTAACGAGGAACTTTCTCACCCGAGGGGGTTGGTGGCCGATATGCAGGAGGGGAGCTCGTGCAGGGACTCAGACTTATGATATCCCTACAACTCGGAGACTTTTAGGGCTGCTGAGGTAGCTTATCCTGCTACTTGAGGAGCGATCTGCGAATAGAAAAAGAGAGTCCAAAAATTGGAAAAACTGAAATCTTTATATTCCAAAAAAGGTGTGTATTATATGGTATAGCCTCTCTTTTATAGAATGGAGGAGATGAGAGAGATTACAATTAAACAATGTGGGACTAAAAAATTACATGTACAAGCGGTTTAACCTAAATACAAGCTGCCAAGCCGCGCAGTTTGACGAATGGGCAAACCACCCGGCAACCACCAGAGGGAGACACCAAGCCGCCACTATAGCCCGCCAGGTCGCCCAGTCTCCAAGTTGTCAGGGACAGATTGACAGACCGCCAGGGCACCAACAACAACAGACCTGCAATTAAACCGTTGGCGACAAACCAACAGACTGCCCGGACTGCAATTCGCCAGAGTCAGACCGCCGGACCGCCCGGTCTCTATTCTACAACACTCCCCCTCAAGCTGGAGCATATATATCGATCATGCCCAGCTTGTCGCAAATGTACTGAAAAGAGGCGGATATCGGTTTGGTGAAAATATCAGGCAACTCTTTATCATAGGTGACGAACGGAGTACAAATTTGTTCCTTCTGAATCTCTTCCCGAATAAAATGACAGTCAACTTCAATGTTCTTAGTTCTCTCATGGAAGACCGGATTTTTAGAGATGTATATGGCGGCATTGTTGTCATAAAACATAGGTAGAGGATGGTTGTAGACCTCTCCGAAGTCAAGCATGAGAGCCCGTAAACACTTCAACTCATACGTGGTTGATGTCATACTTCGATATTCTGCTTCTGCACTGGACTTGGAGACGACCAACTGTTTCTTGCTTTTCTAGCTCACAAGGTTCCCCCCCCCACACACACAAAGGTGTAAAAACCTGACGTTGACTTGCGGTTTCCTTTGTTATCGGCATATCTTGAATCAGAGTACGCTTTGACCCCCAAATGTCCACTCTTCTGAAAGAGATGACCTTTCCCAGGAGCTGATTTAATATACTCCAATATCCTCAGGGCAGACTGTAGATGACGCTCCCTAGGAGCTTGCATGAATTAGCTAATCTTGCCTACAACATAGGCAATGTCCGGTCTGGTCAGCGTGAGATATATAAGTTTACCAACCAGACATCTGTATCTCGTGGCATCAGAAAGAAGAGGAGAGTCATCCATCCATGTTTTATCTTCTCCAGTCACCATGGGACATCGGGCAAGTTTAGCCCCAGTCAACCCTGCCTCTTTTAACAAGTCAAGAGCGTACTTCAGTTGGGAGAGGATAAGAGAATCGGGCTTCCGAGAAATTTCTATCCCCAAAAATTATTTTGGAGAGCTCCATATCCTTTGTAACCAGGTGTTGCCGAAGATGCTTCTTTGTCAAGATTATCCCAGCTTGGTCATCTCCAGTGAGAAGAAGATCATCCACATATACTACAAGCACCACTAGACCCAGAGAAGTTTTACGATTAAATAAGGAGTGATCAGCAGAACTCCTCGTAAAACCTACGACCGCCACAATCTCACTAAACTTGTCAAACCACGCGTGAGGACTTTGTTTTAGACTATAGATAACCTTCTTGAGCCGACAAACCTGTGTCTCCCCCTGAGCAACATACCCTAGAGGTTGCTCCATGTAGACATCTTCCTGAAGATCCCCATAAAGAAAGGCATTCATGACATCCAGCTGTGAAATGGGTCAATCCCTGTTGACAGCCACAGAGAGAAGGACACGAATAGTGCTGAGACGAGCAACTGGAGAGAAAGTGTCAAAGTAATCAACGCCATAAGTTTGGGTAAAGCCCTTGACAACAAACCGAGCCTTATAACGATCCACACTGTCATCGGGGAGGAACTTCACCACAAAGACCCAGCGATAACCAACAACATCTATGCCAAAAGGAGAAGGAACCAGGGTCCAGGTACCCCGTTCAGTGAGAGTAGCAATCTCTTCATCCATGACATCCTTCCAATGTGGAATGGTACAGGCTTCCTGATAAGAACGGGGGTGGAAGTGGAAGAGATAGCCAGCGCAAACTTCCTGCGAGCAGGGGTTAGACGATCATAGGAAACAACAACAGCAAGCGGGTGCTTGGTACATGCCTGAACCCCTTTGCGAAGGGCAATGGGGAGGTCCAGGTCAGCAGGTTCCTCAGTATCTGGAGCATCCATGGTGGAGAGAGCTGGCCCAAGAGGAGAGAGCGACGATGACGAAGAGGAGGGAGATTGCGAAGGTGAAGATGGAGGAGAAGATGATGGAGATGGTGGAGGAGGAAATACCTCGGTAAGAGGGAATGAGATGGAGGGAAGAGGAGGACCGGACGTCACAGGGAGAGGAGAGGAGTCGTTAGAGAAATATGGAGCATTCTCGAAGAAGGTAACGTCCACAGAGACAAACTGCTTGCGGAGAATGGGGTCAAAACAACAATAGTCTTTCTGAGTGATAGAGTAGCCCAGAAAGACACATTTGGTGGAGTGAGGGGAGAGTTTGTCACGGGTGGCGGAGGGAGTATGCATAGAGGTTGTGCACCAAAAGATGTGTAGAGGGAAAGGAAAGAGATCATTTCCGGGATAGAGAATGGAGAAAGGGGTTTGACCGCGGAGAACAGTGGAGGGAATGCGATTGATAAGATAACAAGAAATGAGAACAACATAGCCCCAGTAGGAGCGAGGGACATGCATGTGCGTTAGCAGGGCGCGAGCAACATCAAGGAGGTGATGGTTTTGTGTTCCGCCACTCCATTTTGTTGGGAGGTATAAACGCAACTTGTTTGATGAATAATCACATGGTGCATAAAAAAAGAGGAAAAAGCTTGACTAACGTACTCTTTGGCATTATCAGAGCGTAAGACTTTAATGAAAACATCAAACTGATTTTTAATTAAATGATAAAAAGTTGTTCATACATCAAAAAAATCAGAGCGTTCTCGTAAGAGATACTCCCAAGTACATCGAGAGAAGTCATCAATGAAAGTAACAAAATAAGAACTACCCCGACCAACGGTGAGGGTAGGAGCAGAACCCCAGATATCATAGTGAATAAGATCAAACGGACAGGTAGAATCACGATCTTGCTTCAATAGGAAGGAGTAACGGTGATGCTTGCCAAGCTGACAGGCGTCACAGTTGAGAGGAAAACTGTGCGGAGGGAGGTGAGGCAGAAGCTGATGAAGAAGTCATGGAGGAGGATGCCCAAGGCGTAGATGCCATTGTAGGAGATCTGTAAAGGAGGAGGAGAAGGCTGACAAAGCGGAAACGTTATCGAGAAAGTAGAGGTCACCGCTCTCATTCCCAGTAGCAATCGTCCGTTGGGAGCTCGGATCCTGAAAAGAGCAAGAAGTTGGAGTAAATGTGATGGATCATTAAAGTTGCTTGCACAAAGAAGTAATCGACAATAAATTGCATGGAAACTTGGAGACATAGAGAGTGTCGGCACGGCGAAGAGATGGAGTGACATGAACCACTCCCGTCCCATGAACCGGGGAGTGAGTGTCGTCTGCAACAAGGACCGGGGGCAACCGATCATATGTTTCAAGGAGAGAAAACATTGCGGATTGTCCGTCATGTGATTAGTTGCACCAGAGTCAATGAGTCATTTACCTTGAGTAACCACTTGAGCACTACCTGAGGAAGTGACCACCGAAGCGGACGGCTTGGAAGAGGAGGTGGAAGAGTCACCAGAAGGGCAAAGATGTGGATGTTTCATCCAACAGTGATCTACAAGATGCCCGGTGCGGACACAGTGAGAGCAGAGGAAGCGTGAAGAACTTCGGCCACCAGTTATTAGATTCGTAATGATAATACAAGTCCAACAGAGTCATCTGTTCACGATTCCGACATCATTTGGACAGAATTGAAGTTTAAGTAAATTGGCCGCAAACGCTCCGGAGAGCATAATTTGAGCAATCGAACTCGAAATGTAACATGGCTCGTCTCGATACGTGCGTATCGATGAGACGGTCATAACGAGCCTATCCGGGACAATTTCTGAGTATTGTAGGCAATGTGCAGTTGTTTGAATGATAAGAACAACATAATAATAAGAAGAAAAATAAGAATAATAATAATAACATTAAAAATAATATACTTATTATATATTACTATATATATATATACTTAAGAACATTAGGTTAGAATTTGCCTCCCAGAAGCCCGATCCAGCACCCCGCCGTCATCTTCCTCCCCAAAATAGGGATGTGGGTTGTGAAATGGCTAAGACGTCCTGAGGTGCTCAAAGGGGCGACATCCCGAGGTGAACATAGGGATGTGGATTGTGAAATGGCTAAGACATCCTGAGGTGCTCAAAGGGGCGTCGTCCCCAAGTGAATATAGGGATGTGGATTGTGAAATGGCTAAGACGTCTCGAGGTTCTCAAAGGGATGCCATTCCGAGGTGAACAAAGGGATGGAGTAAAGAGGTTTATGCCAACATAACAAACAGAGTGCGTGTGTAAGCATGGGTGAGTCATCATATTATGTTGCATTGCATTGCACCGCCTAAGATCCTCATCATATAAATTTGTATGTGCCCGATCCTTAACTTATAAATTTATATGAGCATTTTTATAAGTTAAGTTAAATTATGTACTTATGGTTTGATACACTGCTAGTATAGACGCGCTCTTGTATACATGTTGATACCTCTTGCTGTTACTTATTCTATTATACTCACGTTATTATTAATGTTTCTATTAACTGCTAGTTTAATGTTTATCACCTGCTCATTTGTACTTACTTGTTATATTATGTCTCCTCTTTTTTTCCTTTCGCCCGGTGCCTAAGAGTCGTCGGGGTGAGAGAATGTGAATTCACTTAGTCTTTGTGACTAACGGTTGCCACATACATTTTTTTGGAGCAGCAGCAGCACTCTGTGCAGGTGGGCAGCCAGGCCAGGGGGACAAGGCCCGATGCTACGTTGCCTTCGTTACCGTTAGTGATAGATGTGAGTTAACTAGTTGTGATGTAGCCTGCGGGCAATACCATATAGTACTCTGATGTTAATACATGATCTTTGATGTCCCGTTAAATTGTATTATTGTGGACTTTTATATGATGATTGTGGATCTTGGACTTGATTTTCTTTTATTGATGGCTTGGCAGTATGATATTGATTATAGGCAACAGGATAGGCAGCTTGTGGTGCAGGTTAGCCCGTGTGCTGACGCTACTGCAAGGCGGCTGTTTTGGGCATAAGGCTCCCCTCGACCGTGTCTTGTGTTTCGGGAGGAGGGGGGTCTTACAAATGGTATCAACTTGCAAATGATCCTGAGATAAAGAAGTCCATTAAACCAATTGGTCATCATACTCGATAGGTCAGTTTGAGGACAAACTAACATAGCGGAAGCGATGGTGTGCCCATGTGGGATTCACATTAAGTATACCCACTAACCCTTAGATCTAGTGCCGACCTAACTAGGATAACACCTTGATTTGGCTGACCAAGACACTTTTTGTCGTACCCTAGTCTAAAACTGACCTTGGGTATGGTATGTAACTCCCCGAAACTCAAAAGAGCGACGGGTGGCGTTTTGAGTCAAGTTTGGAACTTAGTAGGGGTCACATGGCCTGGGACACGGGCGTGTCCCCGGGGCGTGTCGTGCTTGGGTCGACGATCTGGCCGAGTGTTCGACGAATTTGGAGTCTACGATCATCGAGCAGCGAACACGGCCTGAGACATGGGCGTGTCTCAGGCCGTGTCCTTCACGGGGTGAAGGTCGGGCCGTGTCGTGGGAGACACACGGTGTTAGCGCACGGGCGTGTGCGGGTAGACACGGGCGTGTCAATTGTGGCATGGGCGTGTCGAGCACCCGTGTCCCTTGCGGGACATTTTTGGTCATGTGTCGATGGAGGAACACGCCTGGCAACACGGGCGTGTACTGGCTGACACGAGCGTGTCAAGCCTGATACAGGCATGTCGAGAGCCCGTGTTATTTTCAGGACGCGTCTGTTTAGACGGCGAATGGAAAACACTGCCTTGGACACGGGCGTGTCACAAGCCGTGTTCGGCCCAGGTTTTGGATTTTAAGTCCGAATCGTGGCCGTCCGTTTCCTTATTTTGGGATCTGACAGTTCAGGGCTGTTCAGGCTATGTTATACCCGATAATAGGGTTTTGAATCCTTCATTTCACCCAAATATTCTCTTTCTAAAGATCTAGAGAGAGGGGAGAGCATAGAAGAAGAAAGAAGAGAGATCCGGCCACCAGCGGAGCTTCGGAGCCCCGAATCGCGAGCCGACTTCGGATCTACAGAGGCAAGAACGTTGCGGTGATTTTCATCTACATAGATTTCCATGGCGCCAAAGAGAAATGCTAGGGTAACGATTCTCATCCTAGGACATGTGAAGTCCTCTTTTCTTTACATAGGAAGCTCGCTCTCACGAGTTTGCGGTGAGTTTGAGGTGTTCCTTCTGGTAGACATGAATAGTCCCCGTTGTTTAGCATGTAGAGTCCGTAATCAAGAAACAGACATAGGCATAATGTGTGAAGCCTACCCGGACAAGTTGGTCTGGATCGGTGATGTTGCATTGCATGAATGACCAGAAAAGACTCCGTGCAGATATTTGTTTTTTTCAGGTTTTCTACACGGTAGATTGCAACAGGGAGCCTTGGGGAGTAACCCCAAGGTGCACCCGGAAAATTGGGCAGATGCGTGATTCTGCCATATTGGTGGTCTGGGAGTCAACTTGCACATAACCGGGTTATGTGAAGTGTGTGATCGGTTTGGGACTTGGGGAAGTTTGACCCGCGCCCATGTCTTAAGGTGACAGGGCGGTGTGAGCAGCGGGTTATGCGGAACCGTACCCGCTCTATGTCGTTCGGTAAAGAGACCTAACGGTACATGGCACTTGCCGTTGACATAGATGGAGGGTCTTAGGCAGTGGCCAGAAAGACCAAATACTCACGAGATATTGTCGTCCAAAGGGCGGCGGTGAGACAACGAACTTTGACTGTGTTCACCGTGAATGTGCCCTGAGAGCACGAGGTGTGTGGTTGTGCGTGCCTATGCCTGTGATGAAGTGTTCTTACACTATACTGCTTGGTTATGCTAACAAAGTGCAGGTAAGGAGCATCGCCGCCCCGAGTTTGGGGCGGGATCGTTATAATTTGGTCAGCATAGCTGACTGTTGCTTTTGCTTGCCACCGTGCGGTGGATTGTTGCTTGCAGGTGCTGCGAAACCAAGTGGTAAATAGCGGGCAAAAGCCTTGTTGCTGAGCTGGCCCTCGAAGGCCTAATTTGAATGTTTACTTGTATTATTCATGTGTGACCGGCCTGCGTGCCGAGGTTTGAAAAACACTGTAATTTGAGTAAACTAATGTAAGGCTTTAAGGCCATGTACTTGTGTATTGTATGTCATTCCCGTTGGGTTTTGTAGTGGACATTCATGCTGTTGGTAGGGTTCTTTATTTCTTGCAACTAATAAATTGCTTCCGCTAGAATGTACCCTGTGTAGGATGTTGATTCTTAGTTGGATGGTTTCCATTGAGTAACCTTCCGGTCTGTCTGTGGTATATGGCGTCGGGCCCCGGCTGGACCTACTACTATATATTATGCGATGGATATGGGGTGTTACAATTTGGTATCAGACTATTGGTTTTGGTCAACTTAAATGAATTCGTGGATGAATTCGTTTAAGGGGTGGTGAGCACATGTGTGTGCGTCATCGTTATAACATAAAAGAACCCATGAATGTCCACTTAGGAATGAAAATACACGTGTTTGAGGAACCTGTGTGTTCCTATAATTGTTTTTTGCAATTTTGTTTGGTCGCTTAATGGTGTTTTGTACAACTATAGGTGACCAGAAGTTGTGCAGGGCCATAAGAACGCCCAGTTTCTAAGGCTAGCAGCGCACCGAATGATGTGTCTGCAACACCTCCCTCGGCTGAAACCATACGATTGGTGGCCGAAGTAGTATTTTCCATGATCAATGCGCAGCCTAAAAGGCAAATACAGCAGCCTGCTCCTACGATGGAGCAGGTACCGCTTCAAACGGTTGAACCAAGAAGGGTGGAGCAGGTGGTGATGGAGCCTTTGGTGCCTAGGAGAGCAAATGAAAGCTGGCAGCTCAAACATGTTATGGGATTCAATCCTCTGGTGTTCTCGGGGACAGGAACCTCATCACAAGCTGAAGACTGGCTCTCCCGAGTGAAGAGAGTCTTGACAGCGATGGAAATGGAGGAGTGGCAGATGACCACTATAGCTACATTCATGTTGGAGATGTTAGGCTGTGGTGGGAAGGTTTGAAGATACATCACTTGAGGGAAAGGCAACTTACAGACGTCTCGATAGAGGAGTTTTCGAGGCTATTCTTGGCGAGGTACCTTCCCTCGGCTCAGAGGATAGCATTGGAGAATGAGTTCCAAAAGCTGACACAAGGAGAGAGTAGCGTGGATGAGTATCTCCACGAATTTACTCGGTTGGGTCGATACGCTAGCTCTACGTTCGTGGATGCGGAGCGTAAGACAAACCATTTCTATGAAGGTCTGAGAGATGACTTAAGGCTACTGCTCTCGAGACCTATGACGCAGGGCTTCTTGGCCCTGGTCAATACGACTCGGTCGTTGGAAAAGGATTTGAAGAATGTGCAAGCAAAGAAAAACTCTGGTGATAAGAAGACTGAGTTCAAGGTGCCGACTAGCTCAATGCCTGCGTACCGTAGGTGGTCTAAGAAGGCTAGGACTTCGGGTCCAGCC
The DNA here is from genome assembly GCA_039583875.1 of Platanthera guangdongensis. Classification (NCBI taxonomy): domain Eukaryota; kingdom Viridiplantae; phylum Streptophyta; class Magnoliopsida; order Asparagales; family Orchidaceae; genus Platanthera; species Platanthera guangdongensis. The sequence goes on from CM077156.1 coordinate 176,005,921, forward strand.
CCTTCTTCGGGTGCTTCTGGGGCGACTACGGGTCGGACCCCGGGCGCGTGCTTTACTTGTGGAAAGCCAGGACACTTTGCCTGGGACTGCTGGAGCGGACGTCCCAAGTCCGAGAGGAAGCTGGGAGCAACATATGAGGAAAAGGGCAAGGCGGTGGAGTCAACCACATCCCATTATGCTCAACCTAGAGTTTATAATCTTGGCCAGCAGGAGGCCATTAAGCAAGCGGATGTGGTGACAGGTATGGTTTAAATTTATAACAAGTTAATTTTTCAATACTTATTATGCGCGTGTTACCTTACCACTGCTTGTATAGGCTTTATTTTAATTTGTGAGAATTCGGCGAGAGCACTCTTTGATACGGGAGCTTCACACTCCTTTTTGTCCGAATGATTCATATCGCGCATCGGAGTACCTTCTTCGATGGCGAAGGGCAAACTGGATGTGTTATTGTCGAATGGGTGTTCGATGCGCGCAGATAGAATCTGTGGTGTAAAGATTCGTATTGGGAGTCAAAAGTTCGATTTGCAAGCATCGTTACTACCGCTGGTGGAGTTCGACATGATATTTGGCATGGACTGGCTCTCGGAGCAGCAAGCTTATATTGATTGCAGTCGCAAGGAGGTCAAGTTGGGAACAGGTCGTGAGACGACTTTTACGGGCTTGAAAGGGTTGAGCAAGACTCTGATGTCTGCTCTTTAGGTGGTGAAGGTGGTTCGTGCTAGAGCAGAGCTGTTCTTCTCGCTAGTTGAGGTTGCAAAGCCTAAGCCTATGTTGGACAGTATTTCAGTGATATCTGAGTACCCTGATGTGTTCCCTGGGGATCTTCCTAGAGCCCCACATCAATGGGAGATTGATTTCACCATCGAGCTAGTGTCAGGTGTGAAACTTGTGTCACACTCTCTGTATCGGCTAGTGCCTAAGGAGAAGGCGGAGCTGAAGGTACAACTTAAAGAGTTGTTGGATCAGGGGTATATGCATCCAAGTTCGTCGCCTTGGAACGCACCGGTCCTTTTTGTTAAGAAGAAGGATGGAAGCTTGAGACTTTGTATTGATTACCGAGAACTGAACAAGCTAACAGAGAAGAATAAGTACCCGATCTCAAAGATTGATGATCACTTTGATCAGTTAGTCGGGTCATCGGTGTACTCGAAATTGGATCTCAAATCCGGTTATTATCAGTTGCGGATAAGGGAGAGTGATATCCCCAAGACAGCTTTTAGTACGAGATACGGGCATTACGAGTTTACGGTCATGTCGTTTGGGCTGACGAATTTGCCGTCAGTGTTCATAGATCTGATGAACAAGACTTTCAGGGAGTACCTAGACCACTTTGTGATCGTCTTCATCGACGACGTATTGGTGTACTCGCAGAGTGAGGAGGATCACTTCAAGCATCTGCATTTGGTGTTGGAGATGCTGAGGAGGAATCAATTGTACGCCAAGTTCTCCAAATATGATTTTTGGTTGTCCTCAGTAGTGTTTCTTGGTCACATAGTCAGTGGAGAGGGTATTGCGGTGGATCCGTCAAAGATTGTTGTGATACGAGAGTGGCCTGTGTTGTCCACGGTAGCGAAAGTCCGGAGTTTTCTGGGGCTTGCCGGCTATTACAGGAGCTTCGTGGAGAACTTCTCGCGGATAGCGTTACCCCTCACGACTCTGACGAGGAAAGAGTAGAAGTTTGTTTGGACGCCGGAGTGCGCACGAGATTCCGAGGAGATGAAGAGTCGGCTGACCACAGCGCTTGTGCTGAGTTCGTCGAGTGGGACCGAAGGTTTTGAGATCTACAGCGATGCTTCGGGTAGTGGACTGGGTTGTGTCCTACTGCAGCATGGAAGTGTGATAGCGTATGGCTCGCGACAACTGAAAGTACATGAGAGAAATTATCCGGTCCATGACTTGGAGTTAGCGGTCGTGATTTTTGCCTTGAAGCTATGGAGGCACTACTTGTATGTGGTGAAGGTCGATATCTATACCGACCACAAGAGCCTGAAATATTTGTTGGATCAAAAAGATTTAAACATGCGACAGCGGAGATGGATGGAGTTCCTAGGGGACTACACGTTCAAAATTCATTATGTGCCTGGGAAAGGCAATGCTGTTGCGGACACGTTTAGCCGCAGGGCCCCTACTCAAGCCAATTGGCTGTCGGTCCATGACGAGCGGTTGGTTCGGGAGTTTGAGGCGTTGGAGATCTCTTGCGTAGACAAACAGACAAGTGTCGAAGTGCTATTAAACTGGACGGAAGTTCAGTGTGACCTGGCTGATCGGATTCGGCATGCTTTGGATATGGATGGTCGCATGAAGCAAATCATGGTAGAGGCTTTGGATGTGTCAAATTCCCAATTCGTTGTTGAGGATGGATTGCTATGGAAAGACGGTCGTCTGTGCGTCCCAAACATGGGCAATTTGCGGGTGGAATTGTTGTACGAGGCGCATCATACCAAGTACTCGATTCACCCGGGGAGCACGAAGATGTACCGCAATGTGAAGAAATTGTTCTGGTGGCCAGGACTTAAGAAGTATGTGGCACTGTACATGGCAAAGTGTCAAACATGCGCCTTAGTGAAGGCGGAGTGCCAAAAGCCAGGAGGATTCTTGAAGTCCTTGCCTATTCTGGAGTGGAAGTTCGGCGACATTACTATGGACTTTCTGCATGGTTTGCCAAGGTCATAGAAGGGAAATGACGTCATCTGGGTGGTCGTGGATCGTTTGACGAAAGTGTCGCACTTCATTCCGCATAGGAAGGATGATTCCGTGGAGAAATTGGCAAAGTTGTATGTGGATAATATTGTACGGTTTCACGGTGTGCCCCGCAGCATCGTGATTAACCGAGATGGGCGGTTCACGTCCAATGATTGGAGGTTGGTGCAGCAGATGTTGGGAACAAAGCTGAGTTTCAGCGCAGCCTTTCATCCGCAGACGGATGGTCAGACCGAGAGGTTCAATAGGACGATGGAAGACATGCTTCGCATGTGCGTTCTGGACTTCGGGAAGCAGTGGGAAGATCACCTATACTTGGTGGAATTCGCTTACAACAATAGCTACCAGACGAGCATACAAATGGCGCCCTTCGAGGCCCTTTATGGTAGAATATGTCGCATGTCGTTGTCTTGGTTGGAAACGAGTGAGTCAAAGTTGTATAAGCGCCAAGAGGTGGAAGATGCAACGTCGTTGGTTTGAACGATTCGAGAGAGATTGCTAATCGCTCAGGACCGCCAAGCTAAGTACTATAACACTAAGCATAGGAACGCGGAGTTCGTTGTCGGCGACTGGGTGTACTTGAATATCAAGCCGTTCAAGGGTGTCTCGCGGGTGCGTCTCTTGAAGAAGCTAAGCCCGAGGTACCTTGGACCGTTTGAGGTTCTGGAGCGGATTAGTGAAGCAGCTTATCGATTGATGCTTTCAGTGGAGCTAAGTGGTCTACACGATGTATTTCATATATCGGTGCTGCGGAAGGCGGTGCAAGAGCCTTCGCAAGTGGTTGCGGTCGACCAAGTGCCAGTCAATAATGGGTTGACAACAAAGGTCAAGCCCGTTCATATTGAGGACTCAGAAGTCAAGCAGCTACACAATAAAGAGATCAGGATGGTCAAGGTCTGCTGGGACAACTGCGGTCGGGAGGAGCTCTCGTGGGAGCGAGAGCAGACCATGCTTGAGGAATACCTAGAGTTATTTCACTCAGGTATCATTTAAGTTTTGTGTTTATCATTCCTTTATGTAATTTCGGGACGAAATTATTTTAAGAGGGAGAGAGTTGTAATGCCCCGAAACTCAAAAGAGCGACGGGTGGCATTTTGAGCCAAGTTTGGAACTTGGCAGGGGTCATACGGCCTGGGACATGGACGTGTCCCAGGGGAGTGTCGTGCTCGGGTCGACGATCTGGCCGAGTGGTCAACGAATTTGGAGTCAACGATCGTCGAGCAGCGAACACGGCCTGAGACACGTGCGTGTCTCAGGTCGTGTCCTTTACGGGGTGAAGGTCGGGGCCGTGTCGTGGGAGACACACGGTGTTAGCGCACAGACGTGTGCGGGTAGACATGGGTGTGTCAATTGTGATAGGGCGGGTGAGCAATGGGTTAGGCGGAACTGTACCCGCTCTATGTCGTTCTGTAAAGAGACCTAACGGTACATGACACTTGTCGTTAGCATAGATGGAGGGTCTTAGGCAGTGGCCAGAAAGGCCAAATGCTCACGAGATATTGCCGTCCAAGGGGCGGCGCTGAGACAGCAGACTTTGACCGTGTTCACCGTGAATGTTCCCTGAGAGCACGGGGTGTGTGGTCATGCGTGTCTATGCCTGTGATGAAGTGTTCTTACACTATACTGCTTAGTTATGCTAACAAAGTGCGGGGAAGGAGCATCGCCGCTCTGAGTTTGGGGAGGGATCGTTGGCATAGCTGACCGTTGCTTTTGTTTGCCACCGTGCGGTGGATTGTTTCTTGCAGGTGCTACAGAGCCAAGTGGTAAATAGCGGGCAAAAGCCCTTGTTGCTGAGCTGGCCCTCGAAGGCCTAATTTGAATGTTTACTTGTATTATTCATGTATGACCGGCCTGCGTGCCGAGGTTTGGAAAACACTGTAATTTGAGTAAACTATTGTAAGGCCTTAAGGCCATGTGCTTGTGTATTTTACGTCATTCCTGTTGGATTTTGTAGTGGACATTCATGCTGTTGGCAGAATTCTTTATTTCTTGCAACTAATAAATTGCTTCTGCTAGAATGTACCCTGTGTAGGACGTTGATTCTTAGTTGGATTGTTTCCATTGAGTAACCTTCCGGTCTGTCTGTGGTATATGACGTCGGGCCCCGGCCGGACCTACTGCTATATGCTATGTGACGGATAGGGGGTGTTACATGATATGTCCAGACGATAAGATTCCCTAGAATGACCAAAATGATAAGGTTGAATGCAAATATAATTGTCCAAGTCTTACACTCGGTTATCATCATATAACTTCTCCGAGAAGTTGGGAGCATCTTGAGGAGAAGTAGTACTTATAATCTACTATTGAAATAGCATGAGACTTGTAAGTTTGATGTTCGTACCCATGATATGGTTCTCACCTCTATAGTTTACGTCAAATACGACTACGAGTCTAGAAAGTGACTATTTTGGGGTCAGGAACATGTTGACCCATTAAAGGTTGTTGTAAATGTTAGTACTGAGGAGCTAGAACATGTATTATGTAAATAGGTCTCAAGTGTTGATATACAGATGATTCGATACAATGAGTTATAGGGTATGAACCCCAAGTCGAGGACTATATGCCTCCTTAGGATTGTGCGCATACATGAGATGAATGTACCGTATTGGTGGTGGAAGAAACTCAGCCCAGGATGTACTGAGGCTTATCTTTTTGTTTATTGGGCTAGTTATGTGCCAACTTGGGTTTCTCTTAGATCTTATTTTGAAAATGATGTGTCACGAATGTATGATATCAAAGTTTTTTTATTTAAATAGTACGCGAACAATGATGGTTATATTTGATCGGTGATTAAGATATTATGGCATTTGAAATAGAGATTCATATTAATGTTCATCCTTAGTGTTTTGACATTTAAATAGTATGTGAAACTTGATATATACCATCATATCCACCGTAGAAAGTGCTCCAAAATTGGGTGTAATTATTGGAGGAACGCGATTTCTCTAAATTTATTGGGTTTAGTTAATAATTATTGTATGTTGAAATTACCAAAATTAGTATGCCTTGTCGGGTGATAAAAATTTTTATATTTTATTATGGAATAAATATGACATGAACGATCACAGGTGGAAATTGTACGGCATTTGTGGATTGCATAGTGTCATAAAAAATGAGGTAGTGTGATCGCGAAACTTGATTATTATGTGATTAGAAATTAAGAGGTGAAAATTCAGAATGTTTGAACAATTATGATATTTTCCATGCCATGACATTGGAGGTATAATGATCCGAAAAAACTTAAGATCAAGTGGAGATCTTAAATATATGAATACTAATCTCATGTGTATAATGATTTTTGGACAACATAGATTTTAGATCTAAAGTGTAATCAATGATAAATTGGGTAATATTATAGCTAAGGACTTGAAGATATACCCACCAAATAGCTAGGAATCACATGCTTGTGAAGATAACATATTAATGATTATAGTTCGGTGGTGTTCAATTTTCCTAGGGATAGTATAACTTCAATCCAATTCAGTAAAACTCAATTGGTGATGAGAAGTGAAGGAACTTCATAGTTAAGCGTGAAGGGAATATCTAGAAGTTACCATTTTACCCTTCAGATTATGAAAAAAATTGACTAGAAGATAATTAACACAAAGCCAGCCCAATCCAGCCCAACCCGCTCAATAACACAACACATCATGTCTTAGCCCGCCCACTCTACATAGTCTACCCACTTAATTTTCAAATATCGCTATCTTCTCTTATTATTTAAACCCGAATAAGCTTTTTAAACTCACGATGTGAGACTAAAATCCGAAAGAGTAGAAAAAATAAAAAAAACAATGAAAATTTTGCACTCAATGAGACTCAAACCAACAATGTCTTGGTTATGAGTCAGACGTCTTATCCATTAGGCCACCAATGCTCTTATTTATATTTTGAAAACTATAATTAATTAGCACATGTTCTCCGCCCTTTAAAATTTACATTAATTAATTTGTTTATAATTTAATAAATAAAATAATTAGAATAGAAAAAACTAAAAATATATTTTATAATAATATAATATTTAAAAATTTTAAAAAATTATATATCCTTCGAAGGTGGAGGGCGGGCGAAGCCCGCCACCACAAGTCGGGTACTGTCGTACGGGGCACGAGGGCTGGAGGTCCGTGTCTGTCACTTATACACACACACACACACACACACACATATATATATATATATATATATATATATATATATATATATATATATATATATATATATATATATATATGTATATATATATGTATATGTATATATGTATATGTATATGTATATATGTATATGTATATGTATATGTATATGTATATGTATATATGTATATGTATATATGTATATATATATATATATATGTATATGTATATATGTATATATGTATATATATATATATATATGTATATATATATATATATATATATATATATATTCTTAAAAAGAACTATCAATTACATGTCTGTGATAAGGTAAAAGAGACATTGAATTAATCACAATCATCCATTAGTTTCATCTGAGTTTCAATAAAAAAGGAACCGACCTGCATTAAAAAACACGCCAAACTAACTCCTCCAAACCCTATTATTCCCGACATCTCCCAAGCAACGGCTCCTCTGCGATCGCCCCAGCAACCCTTTCCTCCCCGACCGGCTCCTCCTCCGCACTCGCCACAACGAGTCGCCGTCTCACCGAAAAACCGCTGCTCCACAGGTTGCAAAAAAGGTTTTACTCTGCTCCAAAGCCCGCGCCGCATTCTACAGCCTTCGCCTTCTTCACCACTCCAGTTCTAGGGCTGCGAAAAAGAAATCTTCCACGGAAACGGCTTATGCCCTCTACAATAACCAAGGTATGCACCTCATCTCTGCAGGTCACCACCAAGATCTACTCACCTCATGCGTCTTCTACAGGATGGACAGAGACGGCCGCGATCTCTAGGAATTTTTAGACCTTCATCTCTAGGGCGATCACGCTAGCCGTTCTACCTTCAGATTCAGATTCATGCATATCTTCTTCCATTATTCTCCTCTAAAGGAGATATGCAAGATCTGTTTTTGTTATTGAGGTTCCATCCATGAAAAGCCCTTATCTACCACCTCCCTCTCTCTCTTTCTCTCTTACTCTCCCTCTTTTACTGGCCTAATTATATCAAAATTGATTTTGTGGAGGCAAATGGAAGAGGAAGCGATAGCTACAAGATCTACTACCAGGGCAGGAGGTTATTTCTGAGGAGAGCAGGAAGAAAACACCCGTTGGAGCTCTGTTTCTGTGAGGTTACAGGATAACCTCCTCCTAATTTCGAAGCTCAAAATATTTCCTTGGATGGTTTGTAAGTTCTTCATATATTTTTAAAAGTTCTGCACCATAAAATGGTTTCTACACATCATGAAAAAATTTTCAATTGCAAAAAATTTAGAATGAGTTATAAGATGCTCATTCGTTAGTTTAGAATGAGTGATTAAATGTGAATTCATTAAGATTTGATTATTCATGTTCATTTTTCTTCATGAATCATGCAATTGCCCATTATAAAAGAATTCTGTCCAGCTGTGGATGCAAATCTCCAAACCCTCGGCTCAACGCCACTGATGAATCTCCAACCCTTGACTGCTGTTATACATTGATTGGGATTGAAAGCTCAAAATATTTAGGTATTATATTACGTTGGATTGGCCATCGGAAATAAATTAAAATAATGGCAGTTAGAATGTGTTATTTTTTTTGTTGTTGTAAAATTTTAGAGAAATTTCATTTCAGGTTTTTAACTTTTAGGTAAAGAATGGAGTAATATGGAATCGGGGTAATAAATATAATAGCCCGAATGAACTCATAAGGAACATATGTTCTACAGACCATGAACGATCCCCAAATGTCAAAAGTTTAAGTGCATTTGACATAAAATTGGCAGAAAATTTAAGTGCTAAGAATGTCTTTAAACTATGAACCAACACAAAATAAAAATATGTTGAAAATATGTCTCAACCAAAAAAACATATTTATAATACCAACAAATAAATCAAAGTGTTAAATAAACTGTTAATAAAAATGCAACTTTCTTGCATGGTGTTGATATTCAAGATGTAGGTTGCCTCCTTCCGAGCCAGATTTGAAGTGGTTCCTTTAAAGTGAGCCAAGAAGGCTAGGAGAGGCATATTTGTAAGGGGTTTGATGAAGCCCAATAAGTTAGGAATCTGAAGATTTCTTTGTATGATATAAATATACTATTTATACTCCCATTTCGATCACTACCCCTTCAACATAAATATCTAACAAATAATATGCAATGCTTCAAAATTTGCATACATTTTTAATGCTAAAATCGCCAATGATAGAAATCAGATGTTCCTGGCAAGAAGACATTTTTGATTTCTTCACCTTCATTGACCTCCAATGACGAAGAGGCGAGAGCATCTTCCTCCTTCGTAGTGATCAAAGGGTAAATAAAAAATACAGCATATTGGTACAAATAAAGATAGGATTCAATAGCAGTCTTGAATTGTTTTAGATTTCTTTACTTTTTCAACTTTTTCGTAAATGTGATGTGGATTTCATAGCAATTGGAACATACTCCTGTTAGCTTTAGATATGCTTTGCTTTTCATGATATAGTTATTGAGGTGCTCTTATGTTCCCCTCATTGTTTAGATGTTAGCCTCTCTGCATAATTATTTGAGTTTAGAAGCATTTTCAATGTATGCCTTCTTAGTCCTCGATTATTTTTTTGCTGCAGTTTTTTGGCTTTGGCTTCAGAGGGTATCCGAAAGGGCACCTGATTGTCCGGTAGTGCCGACCTGACCTTCAACTCCACAACGACATGCTTGCATAAAGTTCTCCCCTAACCCTACAGATAAATGTAAGTTAATCATACTAACAGATTATATTTTACTGTTGTAGTTTTAGCACATATATATAACTGTTGTAATTAGGCTCTTATACATTACTGTTGTAATTAAAGATCATTTATTTAAAATGATCTTTATATTTCTATGATTTGAGCTAAATATTGTGCATGTGTATATGAGATATAATTTTAGTTTCCAATTCAGTTTAGACCTTTAGCTTCTTTTTTCATTTGCACTTTCATTCCAATTTTTGGTTCCCGTTACACTGTCATCATTACAAGGCAGGATTTTGGTTTCTAATCAAGTAATCTGAAAAGCCTTGCAGTAACGACTATGGGTATATTGCAATGTAAAGAAAAATACAAAATAGTTATGTATAGACCCACGACCAATATCTCATCCACCACAAATGGAACCCCTACAATAAATGTCGCCGACAACGACAAATATCGTCGCCACGACAAATGTCGCACTCACGACCAATGTCTCACCCACGATCAATGTCTCACCCACGACCAATGTCGTCCTCACGACAAATGTCGCCCCCACGACAAATCACGTCAAATGACTCCCCCACGACAAATGTCGCCCCCACGACAAATGTCGGCCCCACGACAAATGTCGGCCCCACGACAAATGTCGGCCCCACGACAAATGTCGGCCCCACGACAAATGTCGGCCCCACGACATATGTCGCACCCACGACATATGTCGCACCCACGACATATGTCGCACCCACGACATATGTCGCACCCACGACATATGTCGCACCCACGATAAATGCCCTAGGGCCTCGTTCCTGTCACTTATATATATATATATATATATATATATATATATATATATATATATATATATATATATATCTTTACCACTATAATAGAAATATGAAATGCATGAATTTTAAACTCATTGGAGCGATTTCGGCCGTCCAATCTGGCATGATATTATATCAGCCATATGATCAAATCAACCCCCTCTCTCCACATTTTCATAGATCTCCTAAACCTACATAGTAGGGTGGTCTAAATCTATGTGAAATTTCCATTTTACCCTTTCATTTCTGAAAAAATTAACCCGCTCGATATACTGCTACTAGAGCTATCACGGTCCCGGTTCGGTTCCGGTTCTACTAAAACCATGAACCGAACCGCTAAGATAACGGTTCTTCAAGTTAGAACCAAAACCTTATTTGGTTTGACCGGTTTCGGTTTCGGTTCCGGTTCCATCATAATTTTTGGAACCGTCGTGTCAACGGTTCCGATTACGGTTTAACAAGAACCAAAACCAAATCAGTTACTAACGGTTTGGTCCGGTTCTATGCGGTTTGGTTCGGTTCCAATCGGTTCCAACTAAAACTAAAACCAAATTTGATAGAATGAAATAAAAGCAGTCTGCAAAAAACTCAAAACACCTTCAAAATAGAAATAATTAAGTTGCACACTCCTCGACGGACTCTTCCACGATCGGTGGCCTAGTATATATCGCCTTCCCACGCGTGTAGACTTGCTATGACGTCTAGTTGACTTGTGCGCGTCTCGTCGACATGTTTTTATGTGGTTCGGTCCGGTTCAAATGAGTTCTAATTAAAACAAAACCAAACTTGACGTAGTTAAATAAAAGCAGTCTGCAAATAGTAAAACTCAAAACAACAACAAAATAAAAATAATTAAGTTGCGCACTCCTCGTCGGTCTATTCCACGATCTGTGGGCTAGTATCGGTCGCCTTCCTACGTGTAAAGACTTTCCACAACGTCTAGTTGGTTTGCGCACATCTCGCCAGCTTACGCAACCATAATAATCGGCTACGATTAGTTGTCTTTCATGATTTCTATTTAATAGTAATTGTATAGCTTCTATATTTTTAAAATAAAATATTTCAGAAAAATATGTAAGTAAAATTGAAAATACATTATATAACTGTATAAAAATAAAAATGTACTGTAAAAACCGATTTCAAACCGCACCAATGTCAATCCATATCACACGGTTTTTGTGTGGTTTTGTTCAGTCCAAAACCGACCCATTTTGGTGCGATTACAATTTGGGTCCAAACCGCACCAGTTTCACCCATGATAGTAAGTATAAATATTATAGATAGATTATAAAATTATAATAATATTATAATAAAATTAATAAAAATAAACGGGTTGCGGTTTGGTTCTACTTCGGTCCGGTTCGGATCGGGTTCAAAAATCTTAAAACCGCTTGAGACTTGTATGTTGCGGTTCCGGTTCCGGTTCCGGTCCGAATAATAAAATGTAAGAACCACACCTGAACCAAAGTTGATCACGGTTCCAAAATTCAAACCAGAACCCGAATAATTTGCAAATGATTCGGTCCGGTTCTTTGCGGTTCCGGTTCGGTTTACAGTTTTCGGTTTTAAGTGACAGCTCTAACTACTACCGATGTATAACCAGCACAGTATAACGCGCACAACCCGCCTGTAGTGTATAATAGTTGCCTGTAGTGTATAATTTCAAACATATAACGTCGGGTTCTCTATATATAGTCGAAATTACAATTTTTATTCACGGTGTTGGACTAAATGAAACAATTTCTTTAAAAAACTAGGCCGGCCAGATTTAGCCCATAAAAGCTTTGTAGCCCACAAGCTGGTTGAATTGCTACCACCCCGCTAAATCCTGCAAATTAACTAGCGCAGTCCACAAGCCAGAGCCCGCAAGACAGCCAGCCCAGCAGCCCGCTTGATTTCTAACAGAAACGGTGGAAAACAATATTTAAACAACAAAACTTCAAATGTATAGGCGATGTGGGACTATAATAGGCGGGTGAACAGTGCTAACATCACTGTTCACCCGCCTATTATTAAATATCAAATAATTGTTTTTTTTTAAATTTATTTTATTATAATAATACATTATAATACATTTAAAAAGCAGGCGGGTGAACAGTGCTCCCGCCACTGTTCACCCGCCTGCTTTTTTATGTTTTTTTTAAAATTTTTTTATTAATTATTTTATTTTTTACTTAATTATTATATATATTTATTTTAGTTTTAAATTAATTATAAAAAGCAGGCGGTTGCGTACTGTTGCGAAGCCCGCCGGGGGGCGGGCGAATCCCGACGGGGGGACGAAGCCCACCGAGATGCGGGCGAAGCCCACCGAGATGCGGGCGAAGCCCGCCGTTGCCGGTCGGGTACTGTGGCGCGTGGCCATCGGGCCGGAGGCCCGTGCCTGTCACTCGTGTATATATATATATACACACACACACACACACACACACACACACGAGTGCCCGACACGGGGCTTCGCCCCTACTGCCAATCGCGACAGTACCCGGCCCGCCCCTACGGCCCCGCGCGACTGTACCCGGCCCGCCACCACGACCTCGTGCAACTGTACCCGCCACCACGACCTCGCGCAACTGTACCCGCCACCACGACCTCGCGCAACTGTACCCGCACACCTCTCGCAACTGTAGTCGGATATAGTATATTTATATGTAATAATGAATTATAGTATACCTATATTTATATAAAATTTTTTTATAAAAATACACAAAATATAACAATATAAATATAAATTATTAGAATTGTTATCACAGTTGTTTAATTATCTCATTGGATTGAGTTGTTCATCCTGTCCTTGAGGTCCTGGGGTCGAAACTGGAAAGCCGTGTTTAAATTAAAATATAATTCTAAAAGTCAACCGTCTGATTTTTTAAGAGTTATAGGGGCAAAATCGTAATTTCACATAGCTTTAGGACACCCTAGTAGTAGGTTTAGGAGACCTACTAAAATGTGGAGAGATGAAATGATTTTATTGTGCTCGATCAGACGATGGTTGAATTATGAACTCATGATCTGACGGCTTGTGGAATTTTGAACTCATGATTTTTGCAGACCACAGTATTTCTTTATATATGGTAAAGATACTATATTATAAAGGAAAAGTTGTCTTTGGTGCAACATTCAATCTACCCAAAATGTCCCTATATTTTTTAAAAAATTACTACTTTAGGGTCTAGAGAAAGAGGAGAGAGATGGAGAGAGAGAGAGAGGGATAGAGGAGAGAGGGGGCAGGGATGGAGGAAAAAGAAAGAGAGGGAGAGAATCAAAAAGAGGGAGAGAGAGGGAGGGAGAGAGAGAGAGGGGAATAAGAATAGAGAGGGAAAAATAATTTTTTTAGATATAAAAATATATTTTTTTACAAATTAAATATTGTAATATTGATTAAAATTTTTTTACGATCATTTTGAGTACTCATATGTATATGTTGTCGGCGCAGTCCGCAGTTTGTAAGACCCCCCCCCCTCCCCCTTACCAAGGAGGGCTATCCGGGTCTTATGCCCAGAACCGCCGTATTACGGTGGCACTAACGCACGGGTTAGTCAACACCGCAACACGCCGATCCTGCCGGCTATTACGATCATATAACATGTAGGCCAATAAGCGAAATAAATGTATAGCAGTGTAATAAATCTACTAGTTCACAAGTCACAGAGTACATATCATATATATGGAATGAAAAGTACAAACATAGTCCACAAGAGTACAAAATGACAGAGTAATAAGGGCTTATGCCCAGTACATCATATCAACTCTCTCTCTCAAATAAAAGCGGAAGCTATACTAATACATCAGAACTCGTCCCACCTGAGGACGCACAGTAGTGGTAGTAGCCTGCTGTAGCGGTATCTGCTCCTCAAGTCCTGTCTCCTCATCGTGCTGGTGCTTCATCTCCACGGGCTCCTAAAAATAGTATGGTCACCGACCATTAGTCAAAAAGACTAAGTCGTTTCCTCCGCACCTCGCCCCGCAACTCCTAGGCACCGAGCAGGAGGACGAAGCGGAGGACAACAAGGGGTAGCAAAGGTGAAAACAGGTGACATGATCTAACTAGCAGTTATAATGGATATTATTATTCTACTCTAGCAGTTCTAAGTATATAGTACAAGTAAGTAAAGTGCAGTACTAGTAGAGAAGTAAAGAGCAGAAAAGTAAAACTGAAAGGTAAAGCTATCTACCATCACAAAAGTATCCTAACTTATATAAATGCTCATACAAATATATAAGTTAGGATTTCCAGGAAATTTAACTTATCATATAGAAGAGCCTATACTAATTTATATGATAAGGATCTATGAAGCGTATGACCTAATATGAATGAATGTTATGATGCAATTTATGCATAGGCAAGTGCAACTCACACACAACGACTCTGTGATCACAGACCTTTAGTTCCCACTTTTTGAGAGCTAGCATCACTCTCGGGTACCACCGTTATGGCTACGGCAGCAGCGGAGTGGGCGTCTCCACTTTTAGGCCGGTATGCACACTACCAAACCTTAGACCCCTCTCATACGTCTCTGTACACGTTCAAGGTGCACTCTAGAGTCTCGCGTACGTACTTTGCTGACAACCCATCAGTCTTGTTGGGTCGGATGTGCGTTATCGGGGATCGTCCTCCAGACCGCAGTGTAAAACAACCCACTGGCCCCTCTAACCCTCACAACCGCCTGATGCACCGTACTGCCATCGGTGTGACGAACGGCCAGTACCGTATGCCCTGCCACTACTTAGAACTTCCTGCGGTGACCCATCTACTTTCATTCAAACAATTCCCCATGACTAACTCTACCCTATTCCAACTCTTATAATTTTTTCCCCAAATTACTATTTGCAGACCAACTTATACTAAGCGATGTTCATGATAGGATGTCCTTCAAATTTTCATCTGAATGACCTAGGATTATTATTGGAGTCTTATCATGACATAAATGATTTAATTCTAAAATATTGTATTTTTCTCAATTAATCTTCTATTTAAATAATTTCTTACAAGAGCCAATTATTGTCAAGTTGATCATGAAGTATACATTTTAGGCATGATTAATGTTTCATAAATTCATGATAATATTCGATATATCTATAAGTGACAATTTCCAAATTTGACATTTTCTACAAACATTTAAGGAGCCTAAAATTATTTTAGCAGCAATCACCATATTCCAAGATTTGTAAATCAACTACTTGATATTATCATCCAAATAATTTGAATTAAATATATTATACTACCAGGTCAAAACAGTAACTTAACCTCATCTAAAAATTGTGAAAATGTGGTAGAATGAATCTTAGGGTGAGTTGAACCCCTAGACATTTTTAGTGGAATTTTACAGATTATATTCATGGTAGTTCCTTTGTTAATTATCAAAATGTCCAACTTAGTATTTGATTTAATTTGATCATTTGGTTTAAATGAAATTTAGTAAAATTTAGTATATATATGTATGTATATATACTTAAGAATATTAGGTTAGCATTTACCTCCCAGAAGCCTGATCCAGCAGCCCGCGTCATCTTCCTCCCCAAACATTGTCGCGCTTCTTCTTCCTCCGGTAACGCCGGTCCAGTGTCAATCCAGCCCTCCTCCCTCTCCATTTCCGACGAGCTCTCCAGCTCTCTCTCTCTCTAACCTCCATGGCTGACAACATCTCCCCCTCCGGCGACTTCGAGCTGTTTCCTCCAACAGCCATGGCCAAAGCTTCTCGAGGCTAATGTCTAAACCTACTCCAGCTTCAACTATGGCGAGAGCTTTGATAAGAAACCATCAAGATCCGACCACCCATGCAAGGCCCAACCTCCTCCGGCAAAACCGAGCACCTCCCTCCTTGCTAAACTCCAGCCAGCGATATCTCACTCTCCTCTTCCATGGTCGACCACTAAGCTCCACCAAACCGGCCATCTCCAAACTCCGACCACCCAAAGGCTCCAGATCTACTCAAATTTGTAGATTTGTGTTTGCTCCTTCTACAACAAGTTCCGAACTCCACCTAGATTCAGATCCAGGCCGCATCCGTCTTTCTTTAGTTGTAGATTCGTGTTTGTAAAGCTTGGATCTACAACTAGAGAAAGACGGAGGCGACCTGGATCAGAATCTAGGTGGAGTTCGGAACTTATTGTAGAAGGAGCAAACACGAATCTACAAATTTGAGTAGATCTGGAGCCTTTGGGTGGTCGGAGTTTGGAGATGGCCGGTTTGGTGGAGCTCAGTGGTGGACCATGGAAGAGGAGAGTGAGATCTCGCCGGCTGGAGTTTAGCAAGGAGGGAGGTGCTCGGTTTTGTCGGAGGATGTTGGGTCTTGCATGGGTGGTCGGAGCTTGATGGTTTCTTGTCAAAGCTCTCGCCATAGTTGAAGGTGGAGCAGGTTTAGGCATTAGCTTTGAGAAGCTTCGACAATGGCTGTTGGAGGAGGAAACAGCTCGAAGTCGCCGGAGGGGGATATGTTGCCAGCCATGGAGGTTAGAGAGAGAGCTTGCCGGAAATGGAGAGGGAGGAGGGCTGGATCGACACTGGACCGGCGTTACCGGAGGAAGAAGAAGCGCGGCAATTTTTGGGGAGGAATATGATGGCGGGCTGATGGATCGGACTTCTGGGAGGTAAATTCTAACCTAATTTTCTTAAGTATATATATATACACGTGCCCGACACGGGACTCCGCCCCTAGGGCCAGATGCGACAGTACCCGGCCGGCGATGGCGGGTTTCGCCCGCCCCGGCTCGATGCTCTCAGGCGGCCTTTGGCCGCATCCAGGAAATGGATGGGGGTGAAACCCAACCGACGACGACGGGTTTCGCCCGCCCCATCAAGGCGGGTTTCGCTCGCAAGGCTAATGTCTAAACCTGCTCCACCTTCAACTATGGCAAGAGCTTTGACAAGAAACCATCAAGCTCCGACCACCCATGCAAGGCCCAACCTCCTCCGGCAAAACCGAGCACCTCCCTCCTTGCTAAACTCCAGCCAGCGAGATCTCACTCTCCTCTTCCATGGTCGACCACTAAGCTCCACCAAACCAGCCATCTCCAAACTCCGACCACCCAAAGACTCCAGATCTACTCAAATTTGTAGATTCGTGTTTGCTCCTTCTACAACAAGTTCCGAACTCCACCTAGATTCAGATCCAGGCCGCATCCGTCTTTCTCTAGTTGTAGATTCGTGTTTGTAAAGCTTGGATCTACAACTAGAGAAAGACGGAGGCGACCTGGATCAGTATCTAGGTGGAGTTCGGAACTTATTGTAGAAGGAGCAAACACGAATCTACAAATTTGAGTAGATCTGGAGCCTTTGGGTGGTCTGAGTTTGGAGATGGCCGGTTTGGTGGAGCTCAGTGGTGGACCATGGAAGAGGAGAGTGAGATCTCGCCGGCTGGAGTTTAGCAAGGAGGGAGGTGCTCGGTTTTGTCGGAGGATGTTGGGTCTTGCATGGGTGGTCGGAGCTTGATGGTTTCTTGTCAAAGCTCTCGTCATAGGTTAAGGTGGAGCAGGTTTAGGCATTAGCTTTGAGAAGCTTCGACCATGGCTGTTGGAGGAGGAAACAGCTCGAAGTCGCCGGAGGGGGAGATGTCGCCAGCCATGGAGGTTAGAGAGAGAGCTTGCCAGAAATGGAGAGGGAGGAGGGCTGGATCGACACTGGACCGGCGTTACCGGAGGAAGAAGAAGCGCGACAATTTTTGGGGAGGAATATGACGGCGGGCTGATGGATCGAACTTCTGGGAGGTAAATTCTAACCTAGTTTTCTTAAGTATATATATATACAAGTGCCCAACATGGGGCTCCGCCCCTAGGGCCAGATGCGATAGTACCCGGCCGACGATGGCGGGTTTTGCCCGCCCCGGCTCGATGCTCTCAGGCGGACTTTGGCCGCATCCAGGAAATGGATGGGGGTGAAACCCAACCGACGACGACGGGTTTCGCCCGCCCCATCAAGGCGGGTTTCGCTCGCAAGGCTAATGTCTAAACCTGTTCCACCTTCAACTATGGCGAGAGCTTTGACAAGAAACCATCAAGCTCCGACCACCCATGCAAGGCCCAACCTCCTCCGGCAAAACCGAGCACCTCCCTCCTTGCTAAACTCCAGCCAGCGAGATCTCACTCTCCTCTTCCATGGTCGACCACTAAGCTCCACCAAACCGGCCATCTCCAAACTTCGACCACCCAAAGGCTCCAGATCTACTCAAATTTGTAGATTCGTGTTTGCTCCTTCTACAACAAGTTCTGAACTCCACCTAGATTCAGATCCAGGCCGCATCCGTCTTTCTCTAGTTGTAGATTCGTGTTTGTAAAGCTTGGATCTACAACTAGAGAAAGACGGAGGCGACCTGGATCAGAATCTAGGTGGAGTTCGGAACCTATTGTAGAAGGAGCAAACACGAATCTACAAATTTGAGTAGATCTGGAGCCTTTGGGTGGTCGGAGTTTGGAGATGGCCGGTTTGGTGGAGCTCAGTGGTGGACCATGGAAGAGGAGAGTGAGATCTCGCCAGCTGGAGTTTAGCAAGGAGGGAGGTGCTCGGTTTTGTCGGAGGATGTCGGGTCTTGCATGGGTGGTCGGAGCTTGATGGTTTCTTGTCAAAGCTCTCGCCATAGTTGAAGGTGGGGCAGGTTTAGGCATTAGCTTTGAGAAGCTTCGACCATGGCTGTTGGAGGAGGAAACAGCTCGAAGTCGCTGGAGAGGGAGATGTTGCCAGCCATGGAGGTTAGAGAGAGAGCTTGCCGGAAATGGAGAGGGAGGAGGGCTGGATCGACACTGGACCGGCGTTATCGGAGGAAGAAGAAGCGCGACAATTTTTGGGGAGGAATATGACGGCGGGCTGATGGATCGGACTTCTGGGAGGTAAATTCTAACCGAATGTTCTTAAGTATATATATATATATATATACGAGTGCCCGACACGGGGCTCCGCCCCTAGGACCAGATGCGACAATACCCGGCCGGCGATGGCGGGTTTCTCTCGCCCCGGCTCGATGCTCTCAAGGCTAATGTCTAAACCTGCTCCACCTTCAACTATGGCGAGAGCTTTGACAAGAAACCATCAAGCTCCGACTACCCATGCAATGCCCAACCTCCTCCAGCAAAACTGAGCACCTCCCTCCTTGCTAAACTCCAGCCAGCGAGATCTCACTCTCCTCTTCCATGGTCGACCACTAAGCTCCACCAAACCGGCCATCTCCAAACTCCTACCACCCAAAGGCTCCAGATCTACTCAAATTTGTAGATTCGTGTTTGCTCCTTCTACAACAAGTTCCGAACTCCACCTAGATTCAGATCCAGGTCGCATCCATCTTTCTCTAGTTGTAGATTCGTGTTTGTAAAGGTTGGATCTACAACTAGAGAAAGACGGAGGCGACCTGGATCAGAATCTAGGTGGAGTTCGGAACTTATTGTAGAAGGAGCAAACACGAATCTACAAACTTGAGTAGATCTGGAGCCTTTGGGTGGTCGGAGTTTGGAGATGGCCGGTTTGGTGGAGCTCAGTGGTGGACCATGGAAGAGGAGAGTGAGATCTCGCCGGCTGGAGTTTAGCAGGGAGGGAGGTGCTCGGTTTTGTCGGAGGATGTTGGGTCTTGCATGGGTGGTCGGAGCTTGATGGTTTCTTGTCAAAGCTCTCGCCATAATTGAAGTGGAGCAGGTTTAGGCATTAGCTTTGAGAAGTCCGTTCGGAGGCGGGCGAAGCCCGCCTGGATGCGGCCGAAGGCCGCCCGAGAGCATCGAGCACGGGCGTTAGCCCGTGCGAAGATGCTCGTGTGTATATATCATATATATATATATATATATATATATACATTTAAAATATAAGTGATGTCATTTTTTATGCTCACACAGAGGCGGGGGCGCGGGGGCTGGCGAGGAACAATACAGATTTTAAATATCAACAATACAAATTTCACTAATCAAAGGGCTCTACTGTTTTTTTTTGACAGGCGATGTTACGTGTGTCTATATATAAATATATATATTTTTATATAATTTACACAAATATATAATTATTTCATTAGACATATTTATATATGTATATAAATAATTTATGAATATATGTAAATAAAAATATTATTTTATAAAGGAAGAATAAGGAAAATAAAATTCTATTTTTTTAATTAAGGCTTCGTTGGGGCGGCGTTTTCATGTCGGTGCGGGAGCATCCACCGCCTTAAGGCGGAAAAACCAATGTCGGGCGGCAACGTTTGCGGCATTTGCTTCCACGGCAAAGTGAAAAACGCTGCGGACCGCTCTCTCCAATCCCGGCCCCTACCTCCGGTCCCAGCCGCCGCCGCCCCCGCCCCAAACGAATCCAAAGAGAAATACATTTTTTTGAAAAATATAATTTTTCACCTTCATAAATATCTTGAAAAAAATGCATTGTTATTTTGCAAAAAAAGTCTTGCCATAAATTTTTTGTGTTATTTTATCAACAAATATATTATTGTTATTTTTGCAATAAGAATTTCTTGTTATTTTTATAACTAAAATTAAAAAGTCTTGTACTTTTTAAATTTGATGCTAATTTGGAATAATTATCTAATTTTTCTAATTTATCTTGCTAAATTAAATTTTTACTCGACTCAAATTAGCCCGTTTTCACCCATCATTTGTTATTCCCATAAATTTTTATGTGTCGCCAAATTCAAAATTTTATAAAATTTAAAGGATAATGACAGATTTAAAAAAATAATCAAAATTATATAAATAATGTTAGACAAAATAAAAAAAATGTAAACTTTGAAATAAAAGGGGGTGAAATTAGAAAAAAAATGAATATTTTGTCAAAGGCTATTTTTCACTTATGTATAGAGGATAAGGACATAAATTTAAAATAAAATAACTAAATTATAAATAAATAATAATAAATAAATTAATTAATTAAATTATAAAATACAACATTATATAATACAATTGTCATTTGTTATTTTTATAAATTTTTATGTGTCGCCAAATTCAAAACTTTATAAAATTTAAAGGACAATAACTGATTAAAAAAATAATCAAAATTATATAAAAAATGTTAAACAAAATGAAAAAGATGTAAATTTTGAAATAAATGGGGGTGAAATTAGAAAAAATGAATATTTTGTCAAAGATATTTTTCACTTGTGTATAGAGGATAAGGACATAAATTTTAAAATAAAATAATTAAATTGTAAACAAATAATAATAAATAAAGTAATTAATTAAATTATAAAATACATCATTAGCTCGACAAGAGGAATACAAATATATCATCTATTTTGCCAAAATTCTTGGGGGGCCCGAGACCCTCCCCCCAGATCCGCCCCTGCTTGAATGCACTTTTGAGACACAGGAATTCATCTTTGAGACAATGGAGCTTGCCTCATTTGCAATCATGCTCCATAATACAATAATCATTTCTTATTCCCGTCAATTTTCGAGTCTCCAAATGCAAAATTTTAAAAAAGTTTAAGGAATAATGACATATTTAAAAAACATTAATCAAAATTATATATATAAAGTTAAATTAAATCATCAAAGTTATAAATATTGAAATAAAAAGGAGTGCAATTGGGAAAATGAATATTTTACCAAATGGTGTTTTTCACTTATGTATTAAGGATAAGGACATTATTTTTATAATAATTTAAACTAAACTATAAATTGAAAATAATAAATAAATTAAACAAAATTATAATAGATATAAAATTTTAAATAAAAAGGAACAATGGAAAAGATTAATATTTTACAAAATGATGTTTTTTCCTAATATATTAGTATGATGAAGTGCAAGATCTAGCAGTAAGAAGACACCCAAGAATGAATGATGTCAAGAATATGACCTCAATTGTGATCAGGAGAAATTGAAATTATATATGTGAGTGTGTGTGTGTGTGTTTATATACACACTCACACGCACATGGAATTATGAATCATAAATGCATACATTCCACTTGAATAAATTAATAAGCAAATCCTTAGAATTAAATCCTAGCAAATCTTTTTAAATTTATTCTTGTATCTTTATTATTATATATTATTATTATCTTTATACTATAAGCAAACTCCCAAATACTGAGGTCTGCAAATAGCATGAGTTCGAAATTCACAGAAAAAACAATGGCCGTCTGATCTCTTCCACTATATCAGTAGCCGTCTGATCAAACTAACCTTCTCTCTTCATATTTTACTAGAGCTCCTAAACCTACTACTAGGATCCTAAATTTATGTGAAAAAATTTCAAAATCAGGTTACACAAACCGGCCCGCTAAAAGAACCTTAACAGCATGTCCGCTATAAACCCGCGCAAGAAGGCTGGCCAAGCCGCGAAGCCCGGGCATTCACAGCCCGTCAAGCCCGCCACCATGCTGATTTTAAATACAAATCCTGAAAATCTATATTTATACCCAAAAATGCAATTTTATTTGGCGGTGTGGGACTAAAATAGGCGGGTGAGCACTGTTCACCCGCCTATTTTAGTCACACACTGCCAAATAAAGTTGCATTTTCGGGTATAAATATTATTACCCAGATTCATATTTGAAATCAGCATGGTGGCGGGCTTGGCGGGCTGTGAATGCCTGGACCGCCTGTTTTATTATTAATATTATAATTTTTATTTATAATTTATTATATTATTTATAAATTATTATAAGTAGCAAGCGCGGTGAACAGTGCTCACGCACACGCCACTGTTCACCCGCCTGCAATGAATGAAAATTTTTATATTATTATTAATTATAATATTTACTTATTTTATTTTTTAATTGTTATGGGTTTAATTATTTCATTAATTAATTGTTTCAAAGAGGTGCTATCGCGGGCGGAGCCTCCCGCGGCGGGCTCCGCCCGCCGTCGCCGGCGGCACGGTACTGGCCATCGGGCCCGAGGCCCGTGTCTGTCGCTCGTATATATATATATATATATATATATATTTATATATATATAATATATATCGTATATATATATATATATATATATATATATATATATATATATATATATTATATATATATATTAA
>CM077156.1:176029727-176084307 GCA_039583875.1 Platanthera guangdongensis
CGGTTTTGCGGCGTTTACTTCCACGACGAAGTGGAAAACACTGCTAACCGCTCTGTCTCCAATCCCCGCCCCTACCTCCGGTCCCAGCCGCCGCCGCCCCAAACGAATCCAAAGAGAAATAAATTTTTTTTGGAAAAACATAATTTTTCACCTTCATAAATATCTTGAAAACAAAATGCATTGTTATTTTGCAAAAAAAAAAAATTGTCATAATTTGTTTTTGTTATTTTATCAACAAATAAATTATTGTTATTTTTGCAATAAGAATTCGTTGTTATTTTTTAACTAAAATTAAATAATCTTGTACTTGCTAAATTTGATGCTAATTTGAAATAATTATGGAATCTTTCTAATTTCTCTTACTAAATTAAGTTTTTCTTATAATGTGAACTCGACTCAAACTTGCCTCGTTTTCACCGACGTGCCTCAATACAATTGTCATTTGCTATTTACATAAATTTTTATGTGTTCCCAAATTCAAAACTTTATAAAATTTAAAGATAATGACAGATTTAAAAAAAAAATTAATCAAAATTATATAAAAAATGTTAAACAAAATAAAAAAAATTGTAAATCTTGAAATAAAAGAGGGTGAAATTAGAAAAAAAATGAAGATTTTGTTGAAGGGTATTTTTCACTTGTATATAGAGAATAACGACATAAATTTTAAAATAAAATAACTAAATTATAAATAAATAATAATAAAATAATTAATTAATTAAATTATAAAATACATCATTATAAAATACAATAGTCATTTGTTATTTCCATAAATTTTTATGTGTCGCCAAATTCAAAACTTTATAAAATTTAAAGGCCAATGACAGATTAAAAAATAATAATCAAAATTATATAAAAAATGTTAAACAAAATAAAAAAGATGTAAATTTTGAAATAAAAGAGGGTGAAATTAGAAAAAACTGAAGATTTTGTCAAAGATATTTTTCACTTGTGTATAGAGGATAAGGACATAAATTTTAAAATAAAATAACTAAATTATAAACAAATAATAATAAATAAAGTAATTAATTAAATTATAAAATACATCATTAGCTCGACAAGAGGAACACAAATACATCATCTATTTTGCCAAAATTTTTGGGGGGCCCGAGGCCCTGCCCCCCAGATCCGCCCCTGCTTGAATGCATTTTTAAGACACAGAAATTCATCTTTGAGACAATGGAGCTTGCCTCATTTGCAATCATGCTCCATAGTGCAATTGTAATTTCTTATTCCCGTTAATTTTTGAGTCTCCAAATGCAAAATTTAAAAAAGTTTAAGGAATAATGACATATTTAAAAAACATAAATCAAAATTATATACATAAAGTTAAATTAAACCATCAAAGTTATAAATATTGAAATAAAAAAAAATGCAATCGGGGAAATGAATATTTTACCAAATGGTGTTTTTCACTTGTGTATTAAGGATAAGGACATTATTTTTATGATAATTTAAACGAAACTATAAATTGAAAAATAATAAATAAATTAAACTAAATTATAATAGATATAAAATTTTAAATAAAAAGGAACAATTGAAAAAATTAATATTTTACAAAATGATTTTTTTCCTTATATATTAGTATGATGAAGTGCGAGATCTAGCAGTAAGAAGACACACAAGAATGAATGATGTCTAGAATATGACCTCAATTGTGACCAGGAGAAATTGAAATTATATATGTGAGTGTGTGTGTGTGTGTGTTATATACACACGCGCACACACATGGAATTATGAATCATAAATGCATACATTCCACTTGAATAAATTAATAAGCAAATCCTTAGTATTAAATCCTAGCAAATCTTTTTAAATTTATTCTTGTATTGATTTAAAAGAGAAGATACAACGCACAAAATAAGATCGGTCACTTGACTACCCGCTAATAAAATTATCCAAAATAACATTTCACACACCTCACAAGCACACTAGGCCTACCTAGTCTACCCAAATCACAATATTTTAAAGAAATAAGAATCTAATGAGGTTACCAACCCAATAACGATGATACATTATGAAAACACCTTGAGAAAGTAAGACACATGCCAAAGACGAAATAATTGTGAAATTTTCTCTAGGAAGCTGAAACCGAGGTATCAGGAACACTCAACCACAATCGAAGTCAAGTAAAAAAACAACACTAACAGTAGCACAAGAGTTTCCAATTGAAATTAACTTCTTTTACAAGGTGAGGTATACATTGCAAGACATGATTACAATGCAACCAAGGGAAACAAAAAACTGCCACAAGAAGTAAACCACGCGAACAGAATACTGTAACTACACAAGCCGCCTCACCGCCAACTGTGTCCGCCGAGACCACCGAAGCCGCATATCCGCGGCTAACCGCGCGGACTGCTGTTATTGAATGTTGAAGGAACACGAACAGAACCCGTTGATAGACCGGAGCGAACTGCTCTGCTTATCCGCAACTACGAGGAAGAGATCTAATCACTGAGACTGCAACTAGTTGCTAACCGCTTATTGTATCTGCGAACTGTTCCAAATCAAGCTTTCACGAGTCGCCTAGCCGCCTGATGTTAGCCGCACATCATGCATAGAATAACTTCATTAATCGCAGCGTTAGAAAATTGTAACCGCAAAAACCAAGCGCAAGCTATCTCTTACTGTTCATTGGATATTTATGACGAGCCGACGGCTCCTATTTATAGGAGTGAGGAGGAGTGTCGTCACCATCCATACTGATAGGATAACCGCCCGTCAGCCTGTCGGCTAACACCACAAATCGCGGACAGAATAATTAGTCCGCCGCTTAAAAAAACCTGCAATAAGCGCGGACACCAATATATCTTGTCCGCAAAACGACCAGACCGCCAAACCCGTAGGCACTGTTCCTGTTCGCGTAAAGCTCAGGCCCGCGGCAAACATGTCGCCATGCATCCTGCCGAGCTCGGCGAGCTTCAAGAACAGTCCGCCATAAGCAATCTAGGTGGAGTAGGCAACTAAGATGGACTTAGTCAATTAAGACCAAGTTCACCAAACCACGCGATATCCGAGAACCAGCGTCACCTGATATCGAAATCGTGCCAAACTTAACCAGTCTGCCACATTGCAGACTGCTTCAACAAACCGCGCGACCTCGAGGCAAGAGCAGTCCGCGCAACTGTGCCAACTCGACTATCCAACATCCAGAACACAAGCACAGATACATGTCGGACACCGGCGAGCTCCAGAAGAGTCTGCAACATCAAACCAGCCGGACTCGACAAACTCCAAACTGAGTCCGCCACACCTGCAACATGGACTTGTTAAAATGACCAAGTCAACACCAGTGATCTCTAAACTATCTCGCTCGAGAAGGCATCAGCGACCTGAGTGGAAAGCCACCCCAGTTCGCGATATCCGCCAGCCTCGCGAGCCAGAGAACCTGAAGAGTCTGCCACTACCCGCGGTTAGACATTCTTATCCGCCTGGTTACTCCACCAAGGTGCTTTCTGGTCCAGACCGGCAGAGAGGAACCACGGCCGAAACCGGCTGTCAGACTAGGCTATCCGCCAAAGCTATTTGCCTAGTCCGTGCAATCTCTGCGGTCTGTGCGGTTAGACCAGTCTAACCGCCCAGCTCTACTAATACTCTCACTTCAACAATTTCAACAACAATGAAGTTTCAAACCATCTCCCCACAGGCCGAGCAGCACATTTGCAGGGTGTGAAAATTAATCCAGTAAAAGAGACCAACTTATGAGATTAAATTTCAACAGAATGAAATAGAAACTATTAGAAAAGTCCATGTAAAGCCTCATGTTTTTGCCCCATTTAGTCTTTTATTGTTTCACTTTATACATTAGTCTCACACCTTTTATAAGGGACTCGTCTCTCTTTCTCCCTCCTATACATATATATATGTATTCATACAATGTAACATGCTCCTTGAACACGAAGCAACACCAAGATGGCTAGGTGATGTATATGTTAGATATTTTAATATATGTCTGCACGTGTCGAGATCGGCTCGAAGCGTGTTATTGAGTTCGTGTTACTTTAAAGCTAGACTATACGCAGGAGATACTATATAAATCATATTACAAACTTGATAAGAAATATGAGCTCTATATGTTGAGTGGAGCCAAACTCCCAACATTATATTATATCCTTTTATTCGCGACACATCCGGCCACACATCCCGCAGGACATATGAGAGCTAGCTGTGTTTGATGCATGATGAATGATGACTAGTTTCATTCCTAATTAGTTCATTCTGAGCAGATTTACAGTTTAAGCAAGTGCAGTTTTTTCTGGTCACTTTCATTAATGGTGGTAGACTGTACAGCACATGGAGCTGCTGCTGGTATGCTGCCATTTTTAACGGTGACCACTTTTACACCTTCAATTAATCAACTCTCCTATTTCTGTGATGAAATTTGAGTAGAAATAATGCTATCTTTTCTTGGGGGGTAAAATATGATCAGTTTTATGCTAGAAGATAGAGTGCTGGGGTCAAGAATTTCTGGGCGATTGTGGGGTGCTTTACTTGTCCGTCCTCGTAAATTAAAAGGCTATATATGGGGGCTGATATGGACTGATTTTGATGTATCATCTTTCATTAATTTTCATATTGAATGCTGCTATTCTATTTAGGCTCAGTTAGCATGAAATGTGTGTATTTTGTGCTAGAATGGAAGATAAGAGTAGTGCTTAATTGGACCATCCAATAATATTTCTGGGGCGTTTGAGGTAGCTTTACTTGCACTCATCACTCGTCATAGATTAAAAGGTTCTCTCTCTATATATATATAATATGAGGGCTGATATGAACTGATTTTGATGCTTCCACCTTTCATTAATTTACATATTGAATGCCAGCTAATTGTCATCAAGATTTACATAAAGTTAGATGTGTGTATGAAAATGAGAGATGAATCCAACGACCATTAATTAATAATGGCAGCATACCCACAAGTCCTCCATGTGGGCTTGCTGTGCTGTCTACTGCCATCAATGAAAGTGAACAGAAAAAATGAAAAACTACACTTGCTTAAACTGTCCGCTCAGAACTATATATTTAGGAATGAAATTAAGGCTCTATTTGGGGGACTTAAGCTCCGTTTGGGGGACTTGAGCTCCGTTTGAGGGGTCTTATTTTCACCGGTCAAGCGATTACGATCGCATAAATTAAGGACAGGTTCATACGGTTGTAACTGCTTGATTGGTGAAAATAAGTTCCCCCAAACGGAGCCTAACTCGCCATCATGACCGTCAAACACAGCTCACACTCATTTTAATACCTTATATATATTATATACATAAAAAATTCTTTGTGAGGGTGTTTTTTTGAGCAAATTTCTCCAGTTTAGTTATGCTTTTCTTAAATAATCTATGTCTGCTTTTACCGTCCTAATTACTAAAATTACGAGACCTTTTATTTAGGATCTTATCGGGCAGTAAAACTGACAAGCCAAAAAACTCTAAATAAAAGTGGGTGAATGAAAAGAAAAATAAAGGCAACCGCAAAGAAATCATAAGATAAATAAATGTGAAATAAAAGCATTTTGAGGCAAGACGGCGTCATGCGTCTTTGGATGCGACGGAGGGTGCGGCAGATAATAAAATGCGATATACAGAAAAAAGTATGAAAAATAATAACCATTTCGGCAGAAAGAAAGAACATTTATATATGACAAAAAATGTTACATATTGCTTGGGGGAACTCGCCCCTTACAGATTCATAAAAGAAAAATTACAAGTTGAAAACAAAAGTACGAAAGCACTTCAGGAGGAGTCGCCGAACATCTCGCTGGATGATTCGTCAGTTGACCCGTCGCTCTCACCAAGGATCATTTCATCATCCTCACCCGGGCAGTCGTCCTCTCCCGGAGACTTCGGGATGGGATCAAACAACCAAGGGAGGATTCCGCGCGGTGTGAGCGTCTCGCCACCTTCGTTCAGAAAGTCAGAGTCCCGCAGCACCTGGATCATGCACTTGGTCGCCGCCTGTGCATTCTCCTGCATCATCACCTCTATCTCATAGTTTAAGTATTGGTGGTGTTTGACCTTCTCGATCGGCGACGGTGGAACCTGAGTCTTGGCCTCTTGCACTTGCTTGAGCTCGGCCTTCAGTAGCCTGATCTCGCACCTGAGGGCATCCTCGCGTGCACGCGATAGCTTGGCTTGGGCGGAATCCTATAAGAAGTTTGTTAGAACTAAACAGATAAATGGCGGGAAGTCAAGAGGTGGAAGGACTCTAAAGTTTTACATACCTCGACTGTTGGGCGGAGGGCGAGAAGTTTCCGCGAGGCATCCAAGTCGGCCATCAAGGTGACGACCTCAGCGGCTGCGAGATCCCGCGTCTTCTGCACATCAACTATGTTGCGCTCAAGGCCGAAGCAATGGCTGGCAGACATGTGCGCAAGCTCGAACACACGAAGTTGGGCTCGAACATCTTCGTGGGCGAGAGCCTTGGTAGACTCTTGGTCATACACGCTCGCGCCCACTAGACTGTAGAGCCCAAAGCCGAGCCCGAAGGCTTCGCCGCTGCTAGTCTCCTGCTCCACCCAAGAGGGGAGGAGCGACGAGATCGAGACCCGGTTAGCTTTTAGGTCCCACTGCAGGACGGGTTGGCCCTCTTCATCCAAGTGCTTCCCGCCCAGGCCAAAATTCTCATGCCCTTTCGGTACCGGTTTGGCAGGAGCCATCTTCGAGGCAGCGGCAACCTGCGTTGGGACATCTTTTTCACCCGCGATAGGCGGAGCTTGGGGTCTCGATGACGGATTTGCCCTTGTATGCCGCAGAGGATTTGGACTTCTTGGAAGGGGCGGAAGAGGGAGCGTCAGGCTTCCGCTTCCGGGCGCTCAGCTGGGAGGAAGAATCAGGCTCATCCCGACAAGCAAGGGCGGGGAATTTGGCGAGAGCCAGAGTGGCAGTAGAACCCCTAGTCTCGTCGAAGGGTTGATGTAGGGGGATCTCCCTCTCACCTATAAAATCCATAAAGGTTAGTCTTAAAAAGTTTGAAGTAAAGGTAAAATGAGTAAGGCGGAATGGTACCTTCAGCGGCAGGAACTGGCGGAAGGGAGTCGATGTTTCACCGCAAGAACTTGACGTCAAAGTGCTTGGTCCCGAAGAAGGACAGGAGGGTCGTCTCGCGTCCCCCGAGCACCAGAGGCCGGTAGTTCGCCTCATCGTATTGGGCTGGCGAGAGGGGAAAATTATCGAAGTTCTCGGACACGAAGACGAATTTCTGTGCCCAGTTGTGGTTTTTTGTTCGCGAGACCAATGGTCTTGATCGACTGCCCGAAGAAGAAGACGATTTTGCTCTTCGCCCGAAAGTTGGGCAATTTGCGGAAGATGGAAAAGTTGAACTCAATCCTTTTCGCGCGCATGTAGCGGGCCAAAGACACTAGGAGCGCGACAGAATTAGTATTGAGTTGTGTTGGGACCACTTCATAGTAGCGGAGGGTCTGGCGCACTTCCGGCCAGAGGGGGAGGCGGAACCTTATCTCGAAGTGCTCCCTCAGGTGCGAGTTCACGCTGCTGAAGGCCGAGCTCAAGCAAGTGCAGGAGGCCAAGACTCAGGTTCCACCGTCGCCGATCGAGAAGGTCAAACACCGCCAATACTCAAACAATGAGATAGAGGTGATGATGCAGGAGAATGCACAGGCGGCGACCAAGTGCGTGATCCAGGTGCTGCGGGACTCTGACTTTCTGAACGAAGGTGGCAAGACGCTCACACCGCGTGGAATCCTCCCTTGGCTGTTTGATCCCATCCCGAAGTCTCCGGAAGAGGACGACTCCCCGGGTGAGGATGATGAAATAATCCTTGGTGAGAGCGACGGGTCAACTGACGAATCATCCAGCGAGATGTTCGGCGACTCCTCCTGAAGAGCTATCGTCCGTTTGTTTTCAACTTGTAATATTTCTTTTATGAATCTGTAAGGGGCGAGTTCCCCCAAGCAACATGTAACATTTTTTGTCATATATAAATGTTCTTTCTTTCTGCCGAAGTGGTTATTATTTTTCATACTTTTTTCTGTATATCGCATTTTATTATCTGCCGCACCCTCCGTCGCATCCAAAGACGCATGACGTCGTCTTGCCTCAAAATGCTTTTATTTCACATTTATTTATTTTATGATTTCTTTGCGGTTGCCTTTACTTTTCTTTTCACGCACCCACTTTTATTTAGAGTTTTTTTGGCTTGTCAGTTTTACCGCCCAATAAGATCCTGAATAAAAGGTCGCGTAATTTTAGTAATTAGGACGGGAAAAGCAGGCATAGATTATTTAAGAAAAGCATAACTAAACTGAGGAATTTTGCTCAAAAAAAACACTCTCACAAACAATTTTTTATGTATATAATATATATAAGGTATTAAAATGAGCGTGAGCTGTGTTTGACGGTCATGATGGCGAGTTAGGCTTCGTTTGGGGGAACTTATTTTTACCAATCAAGCGGTTACAACCGTATGAACCGGTCCTTAATTTATGCGATCGTAATCGCTTGACCGGTGAAAATAAGTCCCCTCAAACGGAGCTCAAGTCCCCCAAACGGAGCTTAAGTCCCCAAATAGAGCCTTAATTTCATTCCTAAATATATAGTTCTGAGCGGACAATTTAAGCAAGTGTAATTTTTCATTTTTTCTGTTCACTTTCATTAATGGCAGTAGACAGCACAGGAAGCCCACATGGAGGACCTGGGGTCCGGGAGAGGTAAAGTGCAGGAAATCGGACGGACGAGATCCGCTGCACTTTACCGTAAAGTGCGATCTAATGGATGCAAGTGCGCTGAGATGCGTGCACATCTTAGCGCACATATCTCAAAGCAGTGCGCTAGAGATCAAAGCGTGCACACATCTCCGCGCGAGCTGAGATGCACTCGCACCCGTCAGATCTCGCGCACTGCACGGTGCAGTGCATTTCCTGCACTCCACCACCCCCGAACCCGAGGATATAACACCCCCTATATGTCGCATAGCATATAGCAGTAGGTCCGGTCGGGGCCCGACGCCATATACCACAGACAGACCGGGTGGTTACTCAATGGAAATCATCCAACTAATCCAACGTCCTACACAGAGCATTCTAACGGAAGCAATTTTAGAAGTTGCAATTAAGGCCAAGCATGATTGTCCACTAAACACCAAATAGGAATGTAGTACATACACAAGTACATGCCTTAAGGCCTTACAAAATGGTTTACTTAATATTACATGTTTTTCATACTACGGCACGCAGGCCGGTCATACATGAATAAAAGCAAGTAAACACTCCAATTAGATCTTCGAGGGCCGGCTTCGCAATTTGGGCTTTAGCCCGCTATTGACTGCTTGGTCCAGCAGCACCTGCAAGTAAAAAAACCACCGCACGGTGGCAAACAAAGGGCAACGGTCAGCAATGCTGACCAAATTATAACGATTCCGCCCCGACTCGGGGCGGCGATGCTCCTTCCCTGCACTTATTAGCATAACCAAGCAGTATATAAATATACATTGCATCACAGGCGTTGGCACGCACGGCCACATGCCCCGTACTCTCAGGGCACATTCTCGGTGTGTACAACCCCGTAGTCGGGAGAGTGTGACCCTCCCCAAATATCAGCCTATGGGCGTTTATGGGCGACGAGTTGGTGCGACCCCGTTCCGAGGCGTGCGGGTCCTCGTGCGTGCGTGCGGAGGCTTCGTGCGTATAGGTTTAGAATATATATATATATATATATATATATATATATATATATATATATATATATATATATATATATATATATTATATTTGATATGATTTAAGATATATAAGATATTATATAAAAGATAGGAGGTGAAAAGGGGCAAGGGCACGGTTCCAGGAGGCGGGGTACAGCATGGATAAAAAAAAAGAAAAAAGGAAAGAGGGGAGGCGGGATACAGGAGAAAAAGGGAGGAGGGATTTTAGAAAGCAGCGGGGATTTTATGAAGGACAGCGGGACTAGGGTTCGGGGAAGGAGGATGGACCCGCCCCCTTTTCTCTCTCCCGGAGAATCGCAGCACCCCGCCTCTCCCTCTCTCTCGCCGGCCGCCGCCGCAGCAAGGAGCACAACCCCGCCTCCCACCTCCTCTCTCTCGCCGCCACCGCCTGTAGTGGCAACCCGAGCCACCGCCCTCTCTCTCTCACTCTCGGCCTGGAGCGGCAGCCCGACCGCCTCTCCCTCTCTCTCGCCGGCCGCCGCCGCAGCAAGGAGCACAACCCCGCCTCCCACCTCCTCTCTCTCGCCGCCACCGCCTGTAGTGGCAACCCGAGCCACCGCCCTCTCTCTCTCACTCTCGGCCTGGAGCGGCAGCCCGACCGCCTCTCCCTCTCTCTCGCCGGCGGCCGCCGCAGCAAGGAGCACAACCCCGCCTCCCACCTCCTCTCTCTCGCCGCCACCGCCTGTAGTGGCAACCCGAGCCACCGCCCTCTCTCTCTCACTCTCGGCCTGGAGCGGCAGCCCGACCGCCTCCCCGCTCTCTCCCGCCGCCGCCTGAAGCAGCAGGGCATGGCCGCCATTCTCCCCTCTCCCCCGTCGTCGGCGAAGCAGCAGCCCGGCCGCCTCTTTCCCCTTCTCTCCCGTCGCCGGCAAAGCAGCAGCTCGGGCGAGGCTCGGCCTGGAGTGAGGCTCGGCCTGGAGCGAGGCTCGGCCGGGAGCGAGGCTCGGCCTGGAGCGAGGCTCGGCCTGGAGCGAGGCTCGGCCTGGAGCGAGGCTCGGCCTGGAGCAAGGCTCGGCCTAGAGTGGGGATCGAACACAAACGCGGCCGCACGTAGCAGAATCGACCCGGAGCTCCTCTCCCGTCCCCGCCGCCAAACACGCGACAAGGGTAACGATGTTTCAACTTGGGCATTTGAAGCCTTCAATTTCCATATTTGCACGGAAGCCCCTCTCCACCAACGGGTGGGGGAAGGGAGCTCCCCGACGGGTTGACGTGTACGTCCCCGCAGTTAATTGCATTAGCACCCGGAAGCGTGAGTACGGGTTTAGGCATGCTGTGTGAAGCCCATCCGGACGTGTGAGCCGGATTGGTGATGTTCTGGGGTTCCCGGAGAAGACTCCGAGGAAGTTTTTTATTTAGCCGCTTGCAGGGAATGCGCTCCGTAGCCCCAAAAAAGGGGGTGTGCGCAATATGTTTGGCCCGCTTTTGTTAGCCGACCGATGACTAGTTGGCCGCCGCTCGTCGAGACGTTGGTGTACAGGTGTTGCAGTACCAGACGGGGAGTAGCGGGCTTAAGCCCAAACTTGTGCTGGCCCTCGAAGGCCATTTTGTTTATATTTCCGGCCTGCGTGCCGAGTATGAAATTTACATTCCTGTAATATTCTTTTATATCTGTGATGCTCTGTGGATATAATTTACTCCTCATGTTTTGGGCGAGCGGTGTGTTCGTGAACCGCTCCCCCGTGCGGGCCCCGAGGTATAGATGCCGGGAAGCCCCTGATGGCCCGTTGCCATCCTTTCAGAGTAGCGGAGTTCCGCTATTAGCGGCCCAATTGGGGCTACGTAGAGTAGGGCTGCTGGGCGGTTTGACGCCAATAGTAAGGCATGCGGGGAGCATTTTACTTAGACCCGAGGTGACACCTCTAGTTTGGGAGTGGATCTCGAGATCCTCCTGGATATTCCGGTCGGCCAAGAGAGTCATCCAAAGGTGCCTTAGCTCAGCCCTTGTCTTGGGAGGGGAAGAGTTAGTTAGTCTTCCGGGTATGCGGCGGGTCCTCCACGCTGAGACCTTGGGTCTGTCCCTCGTGTTCCTAGTCTTGTGCCTAGATCGTTCGCTTGAGGGTAGTAAGTGCGCGGTCACCCCTTCCCCAAGGGTCGAACTCCACATGAGACCGATTTTTCGGTTTCAACATTTTGGTGCGGTGAGCGTGGAGAGTAACCAGCACAGAAGAACTCAGGCGAACATCATGGCTATAGAAGTGGAACCAGGTGACGACCAGGGTCATGCGTTGACACTTTGTATGTAAGGTCCTCATACTCGGAGTTGTCCCCTCCCATAGCTGTTGTTTGAATCCCATAGCATTTGGAGTAGGATTTGCACCTATTTGAAGCACTTCTATCTGTGAAAACCCGTGTGTCCCCACTTATTACATCAACGAGAATCCTGGAGGTTATTGTCTTCAAGATCGGGTAAGAGAGCAGCTGAGAGGTATTATGAGCCGGGGTGACCGGAAATGGTTCCCTCCCTAGCGGTAATATATTATCTCTTTCTTGTAATTCAGTAGCGGTCAAGTTTTCTTTCTACTATCGATTCGCCTCGAGCTTCTGAGGGCTTCAAGGGTCAGCCTCGCAATCGACTCCGGAAGCCAAGCGTCCAACCCGTTCCTTTTAAATAGCCTAGTTCGGACGATGGGACGGTGCCACGGGACTTTAAGCGCTATTGTAAGACCGAGCCTCTGCACTGACGGCCGAGATCAGCTCCCCCCTTGCACGTCGGCCTATGTCCTCCCGATCGCACCTCTCCTCCGACTAGAGGAATTATCAGGAACGAGCCTAAACGCTAACCTCCCAGATTTGATAAAGGGCCAATCTCTCCAAGCAATCACATGTGACATGGCGGAAAGTGATCTTTGTCATTAGATCAGGATACGAAACGTCCAACCTGTTCCTTATAAATAGCCCAGTTCGGATGATAGGACGATGCCTCGGGACTCTAAGCGCTATTGTAAGACCGAGCCTCTGCACTGACGGCCGAGATCAGCTCCCCCCTTGCACGTCGGCCTATGTCCCCCCGATTGCATCTCTCTTTCGATTGGAGGAATTATTAGGAACATGCTCGGACGCCAGCTTCCCGATTTGGCGACTTCCAGATCGTCTCTCTTATGTATAGAATGCGTCCTCCATTTGTAAAAGCATCGGTGCAATTGACTCTCCAGCACCTCTTAAGTAGATAAGATGTCTCCATCTCGAGCAAAGTCAAGTCGAGTAGTTGTGGACCCCGAGCAGATCCCGCTGCCAGGCTCTCACCTAGCTGGCTGGGCCGGAAGTCACTCGGTGTCATCCGTGGGCCTCGAGCAGATCCCGCTGTCAGGCTCTCACCTAGCTGGCAGGGCCGGAAGTCACTCGATGGCGGTAGTTTTGGACCCCGAGCAGATCCCGCTGTCAGGCTCTCACCTAGCTGGCAGGGCCGGACGTCACTCGATGTCATCCGTGGGCCTCGAGCAGATCCCGCTGTCAGGCTCTCACCTAGCTGGCAGGGCCGGAAGTCACTCGATGGCGGTAGTTTTGGACCCCGAGCATATCCCGCTGCCAGGCTCTCACCTAGCTGGCAGGGCCGGAAGTCACTCGGTGTCATCCGTGGGCCTCGAGCAGATCCCGCTGTCAGGCTCTCACCTAGCTGGCAGGGCCGGAAGTCACTCGATGGCGGTAGTTTTGGACCCCGAGCAGATCCCGCTGCCAGGCTCTCACCTAGCTGGCAGGGCCGGAAGTCACTCGGTGTCATCCGTGGGCCTCGAGCAGATCCCGCTGTCAGGCTCTCACCTAGCTGGCAAGGCCGGAAGTCACTCGATGGCGGTAGTAGTGGACCCCGGGTAGACTCGCTGTCAGGCTCTCATTAGCTGGCAGGGCTGCAGGCACACCTGGGGGGAAAGGGTTGGTTCGTGGAGACTTTTTGCAGGACCCCGAGTGATGCTCGGCCCCGGGTAGACTCGCTGTCAGGCTCCCACTAGCTGACAGGGCTGTAGGCACACCTGGGGGGTAAGGGAGAGAGTTTGGAGTTTGGAGAGAGAGTTTGGATATTTTGCAGGACCCCGAGTGATGCTCGGCCCCGGGTAGACTCGCTGTCAGGCTCCCACTAGCTGGCGGGGCTGAAGGCACACCTGGGGGGTAAGGGACCCCGAGAGCTGCTCGGCCCCGGGTAGACTCGCTGTCAGGCTCTCACTAGCTGGAAGGGCTGTAGGCACACTTGGGGGGAAAGGACTAGCTCAGCGTGTACATGAGGATACAAAATATACGGCTTTGTTATTTCACGATATCGCGAGAAATGATGTACTTGTTGTAAGTAATGGAATAAGGGCAATTCGTTAGCAGTGAGCCAAAGGGTATCGAGTGATTCAAAAGATCAGAAAGGTCGTGGAGAGATCGATGCTCCAAGTGCAGATTTCAGTTTCACTCAAAATTTTTTTTTTGGGTCGGCTCCCACTCGCCGGATACGTTGGGTTGGATGATTCTTTCCGAGCTTGTACCAAGCTCGAAAAGAGCGGGGATTGTGTACAACCCCGTAGCCGGGCGAGTGTGACCCTCCCCAAATATCAGCCTATGGGCGTTTATGGGCGATGAGTTGGTGCGACCCCGTTCCGAGGCGTGCGGGTCCTCGTGCGTGCGTGCGGAGGCTTCGTGCGCATAGGTTTAGAATATATATATATATATATATATATATATATATATATATATATATATATATATATATATATATATATATATATATTATATTTGATATGATTTAAGATATATAAGATATTATATAAAAGATAGGAGGTGAAAAGGGGCAAGGGCACGGTTCCAGGAGGCGGGGTACAGCATGGACAAAAAAAAGAAAAAAGGAAAGAGGGGAGGCGGGATACAGGAGAAAAAGGGAGGAGGGATTTTAGAAAGCAGCATGGATTTTATGAAGGACAGCGGGACTAGGGTTCGGGGAAGGAGGATGGACCACCCCCTTTTCTCTCTCCCGGAGAATCGCAGCACCCCGCCTCTCCCTCTCTCTCGTCGGCCGCCGCCGTAGCAAGGAGCACAACCCCGCCTCCCACCTCCTCTCTCTCGCCGCCACCGCCTGTAGTGGCAACCCGAGCCACCGCCCTCTCTCTCTCACTCTCGGCCTGGAGCGGCAGCCCGACCGCCTCTCCCTCTCTCTCGCCGGCCGCCGCCGCAGCAAGGAGCACAACCCTGCCTCCCACCTCCTCTCTCTCGCCGCCACCGCTTGTAGTGGCAACCCAAGCCACCGCCCTCTCTCTCTCACTCTCGGCCTGGAGCGGCAGCCCGACCGCCTCTCCCTCTCTCTCGCCGGCCGCCGCCGCAGCAAGGAGCACAACCCCGCCTCCCACCTCCTCTCTCTCGCCGCCACCGCCTGTAGTGGCAACCCGAGCCACCGCCCTCTCTCTCTCACTCTCGGCCTGGAGCGGCAGCCCGACCGCCTCCCCGCTCTCTCCCGCCGCCGCCTGAAGCAGCAGGGCACGACCGCCATTCTCCCCTCTCCCCCGTCGTCGGCGAAGCAGCAGCCCGGCCGCCTCTTTCCCCTTCTCTCCCGTCGCCGGCAAAGCAGCAGCTCGGGCGAGGCTCGGCCTGGAGCGAGGCTCGGCCTGGAGCGAGGCTCGGCCTGGAGCGAGGCTCGGCCAGGAGCGAGGCTCGGCTGGAGCGGCCTGGAGCGAGGCTCGGCCTGGAGCGAGGCTCGGCCTGGAGCGAGGCTCGGCCTGGAGCAAGGCTCGGCCTAGAGTGGGGATCGAACACAGACGCGGCCGCACGTAGCAGAATCGACCCGGAGCTCCTCTCCCGTCCCCGCCGCCAAACACGCGACAAGGGTAACGATGTTTCAACTTGGGCATTTGAAGCCTTCAATTTCCATATTTGCACGGAAGCCCCTCTCCACCAACGGGTGGGGGGAAGGGAGCTCCCCGACGGGTTGACGTGTACGTCCCCGCAGTTAATTGCATTAGCACCCGGAAGCGTGAGTACGGGTTTAGGCATGCTGTGTGAAGCCCATCCGGACGTGTGAGCCGGATTGGTGATGTTCTGGGGTTCCCGGAGAAGACTCCGAGGAAGTTTTTTATTTAGCCGCTTGCAGGGAATGCGCTCCGTAGCCCCAAAAAAGGGGGTGTGCGCAATATGTTTGGCCCGCTTTTGTTAGCCGACCGATGACTAGTTGGCCGCCGCTCGTCGAGACGTTGGTGTACAGGTGTTGCAGTACCAGGCGAGGAGTAGCGGGCTTAAGCCCAAACTTGTGCTGGCCCTCGAAGGCCATTTTGTTTATATTTCCGGCATGCGTGCCGAGTATGGAATTTACATTCCTGTAATATTCTTTTATATCTGTGATGCTCTGTGGATATAATTTACTCCTCATGTTTTGGGCGAGCGGTGTGTTCGTGAACCGCTCCCCCGTGCGGGCCCTGAGGTATAGATGCCGGAAAGCCCCTGATGGCCCGTTGCCATCCTTTCAGAGTAGCGGAGTTCCGCTATTAGCGGCCCAATTGGGGCTACGTAGAGTAGGGCTGCTGGGCGGTTTGACGCCAATAGTAAGGCATGCGGGGAGCATTTTACTTAGACCCGAGGTGGCACCTCTAGTTTGGGAGTGGATCTCGAGATCCTCCTGGATGTTCCGGTCGGCCAAGAGAGTCATCCGAAGGTGCCTTAGCTCAGCCCTTGTCTTGGGAGGGGAAGAGTTAGTTAGTCTTCCGGGTATGCAGCGGGTCCTCCACGCTGAGACCTTGGGTCTGTCCCTCGTGTTCCTAGTCTTGTGCCTAGATCGTTCGCTTGAGGGTAGTAGGTGCGCGGTCACCCCTTCCCCAAGGGTCGAACTCCACATGAGACCGATTTTTCGGTTATGAGCCGGGGTGACCGGAAATGGTTCCCTCCCTAGCGGTAATATGTTATCTCTTTCTTGTAATTCAATAGCGGTCAAGTTTTCTTTCTACTATCGATTCGCCTCGAGCTTCTGAGGGTTTCAAGGGTCAGCCTCGCAATCGACTCCGGAAGCCAAGCGTCCAACCCGTTCCTTTTAAATAGCCTAGTTCGGACGATGGGACGGTGCCGCATTACTTTAAGCGCTATTGTAAGACCGAGCCTCTGCACTGACGGCCGAGATCAGCTCCCCCCTTGCACGCCGGCCTATGTCCTCCCGATCGCACCTCTCCTCCGACTAGAGGAATTATCAGGAACGAGCCTAAACGCTAACCTCCCAGATTTGATAAAGGGCCGATCTCTCCAAGCAATCACATGTGACATGGCGGAAAGTGATCTTTGTCATTAGATCAGGATACGAAACGTCCAACCTGTTCCTTCTAAATAGCCCAGTTCGGATGATAGGACGATGCCTCGGGACTCTAAGCGCTATTGTAAGACCGAGCCTCTGCACTGACGGCCGAGATCAGCTCCCCCCTTGCACGTCGGCCTATGTCCCCCCGATTGCATCTCTCTTCCGATTGAAGGAATTATTAGGAACATGCTCGGACGCCAGCTTCCCGATTTGGCGACTTCCAGATCGTCTCTCTTATGTATAGAATGCGTCCTCCATTTGTAAAAGCATCGGTGCAATTGACTCTCCAGCACCTCTTAAGTAGATAAGATGTCTCCATCTCGAGCAAAGTCAAGTCGAGTAGTTGTGGACCCCGAGCAGATCCCGCTGCCAGGCTCTCACCTAGCTGGCAGGGCCGGAAGTCACTCGGTGTCATCCGTGGGCCTCGAGCAGATCCCGTTGTCAGGCTCTCACCTAGCTGGCAGGGCCGGAAGTCACTCGATGGCGGTAGTTTTGGACCCCGAGCAGATCCCGCTGTCAGGCTCTCACCTAGCTGGCAGGGCCGGACGTCACTCGGTGTCATCCGTGGGCCTCGAGCAGATCCCGCTGTCAGGCTCTCACCTAGCTGGCAGGGCCGGAAGTCACTCGATGGCGGTAGTTTTGGACCCCGAGCAGATCCCGCTGCCAGGCTCTCACCTAGCTGGCAGGGCCGGAAGTCACTCGGTGTCATCCGTGGGCCTCGAGCAGATCCCGCTGTCAGGCTCTCACCTAGCCGGCAGGGCCGGAAGTCACTCGATGGCGGTAGTTTTGGACCCCGAGCAGATCCCGCTGCCAAGCTCTCACCTAGCTGGCAGGGCCGGAAGTCACTCGGTGTCATCCGTGGGCCTCGAGCAGATCCCGCTGTCAGGCTCTCACCTAGCTGGCAGGGCCGGAAGTCACTCGATGGCGGTAGTAGTGGACCCCGGGTAGACTCGCTGTCAGGCTCTCATTAGCTGGCAGGGCTGCAGGCACACCTGGGGGGAAAGGGTTGGTTCGTGGAGACTTTTTGCAGGACCCCGAGTGATGCTCGGCCCCGGGTAGACTCGCTGTCAGGCTCCCACTAGCTGACAGGGCTGTAGGCACACCTGGGGGGTAAGGGAGAGAGTTTGGAGTTTGGAGAGAGAGTTTGGATATTTTGCAGGACCCCGAGTGATGCTCGGCCCCGGGTAGACTCGCTGTCAGGCTCCCACTAGCTGGCGGGGCTGAAGGCACACCTGGTGGGTAAGGGACCCCGAGAGCTGCTCGGCCCCGGGTAGACTCGTTGTCAGGCTCTCACTAGCTGGAAGGGCTGTAGGCACACCTGGGGGGAAAGGACTAGCTCAGCGTGTACAAGAGGATACAAAATATACGGCTTTGTTATTTCACGATATCGCGAGAAATGATGTACTTGTTGTAAGTAATGGAATAAGGGCAATTCGTTAGCAGTGAGCCAAAGGATATCGAGTGATTCAAAAGATCAGAAAGGTCGTGGAGAGATCGATGCTCCAAGTGCAGATTTCAGTTTCACTCAAAAATTTTTTTTTGGGTCGGCTCCCACTCGCCGGATACGTTGGGTTGGATGATTCTTTCCGAGCTTGTACCAAGCTCGAAAAGAGCGGGGATTGTGTACAACCCCGTAGCCGGGCGAGTGTGACCCTCCCCAAATATCAGCCTATGAGCGTTTATGGGCGACGAGTTGGTGCGACGCCGTTCCGAGGCGTGCGGGTCCTCGTGCGTGCGTGCGGAGGCTTCGTGCGCATAGGTTTAGAATATATATATATATATATATATATATATATATATATATATATATATATATATATATATATATATATATATATTATATTTGATATGATTTAAGATATATAAGATATTATATAAAAGATAGGAGGTGAAAAGGGGCAAGGGCACGGTTCCAGGAGGCGGGGTACAACATGGATAAAAAAAAAGAAAAAAGGAAAGAGGGGAGGCGGGATACAGGAGAAAAAGGGAGGAGGGATTTTAGAAAGCAGCAGGGATTTTATGAAGGACAGCGGGACTAGGGTTCGGGGAAGGAGGATGGACCCGCCCCCTTTTCTCTCTCCCGGAGAATCGCAGCACCCCGCCTCTCCCTCTCTCTCGCCGGCCGCCGCCGCAGCAAGGAGCACAACCCCGCCTCCCACCTCCTCTCTCTCGCCGCCACCGCCTGTAGTGGCAACCCGAGCCACCGCCCTCTCTCTCTCACTCTCGGCCTGGAGCGGCAGCCCGACCGCCTCTCCCTCTCTCTCGCCGGCCGCCGCCGCAGCAAGGAGCACAACCCCGCCTCCCACCTCCTCTCTCTCGCCGCCACCGCCTGTAGTGGCAACCCGAGCCACCGCCCTCTCTCTCTCACTCTCGGCCTGGAGCGGCAGCCCGACCGCCTCTCCCTCTCTCTCGCCGGCCGCCGCCGCAGCAAGGAGCACAACCCCGCCTCCCACCTCCTCTCTCTCGCCGCCACCGCCTGTAGTGGCAACCCGAGCCACCGCCCTCTCTCTCTCACTCTCGGCCTGGAGCGGCAGCCCGACCGCCTCTCCCTCTCTCTCGCCGGCCGCCGCCGCAGCAAGGAGCACAACCCCGCCTCCCACCTCCTCTCTCTCGCCGCCACCGCCTGTAGTGGCAACCCGAGCCACCGCCCTCTCTCTCTCACTCTCGGCCTGGAGCGGTAGCCCGACCGCCTCTCCCTCTCTCTCGCCGGCCGCCGCCGCAGTAAGGAGCACAACCCCGCCTCCCACCTCCTCTCTCTCGCCGCCACCGCCTGTAGTGGCAACCCGAGCCACCGCCCTCTCTCTCTCACTCTCGGCCTGGAGCGGCAGCCCGACCGCCTCTCCCTCTCTCTCGCCGGCCGCCGCCGCAGCAAGGAGCACAACCCCGCCTCCCACCTCCTCTCTCTCGCCGCCACCGCCTGTAGTGGCAACCCGAGCCACCGCCCTCTCTCTCTCACTCTCGGCCTGGAGCGGCAGCCCGACCGCCTCCCCGCTCTCTCCCGCCGCCGCCTGGAGCAGCAGGGCACGGCCGCCATTCTCCCCTCTCCCCCGTCGTCGGTGAAGCAGCAGCCCGGCCGCCTCTTTCCCCTTCTCTCCCGTCGCCGGCAAAGCAGCAGCTCGGGCGAGGCTCGGCCTGGAGCGAGGCTCGGCCTGGAGCGAGGCTCGGCCTGGAGCGAGGCTCGGCCGGGAGCGAGGCTCGGCCTGGA
Organism: Platanthera guangdongensis; assembly: GCA_039583875.1. Taxonomy (NCBI): domain Eukaryota; kingdom Viridiplantae; phylum Streptophyta; class Magnoliopsida; order Asparagales; family Orchidaceae; genus Platanthera; species Platanthera guangdongensis. The sequence continues at coordinate 176,049,851 of CM077156.1, forward strand.
GCGAGGCTCGGCCTGGAGCGAGGCTCGGCCTGGAGCGAGGCTCGGCCTGGAGCAAGGCTCGACCTAGAGTGGGGATCGAACACAGACGCGGCCGCACGTAGCAGAATCGACCCGGAGCTCCTCTCCCGTCCCCGCCGCCAAACACGCGACAAGGGTAACGATGTTTCAACTTGGGCATTTGAAGCCTTCAATTTCCATATTTGCACGGAAGCCCCTCTCCACCAACGGGTGGGGGGAAGGGAGCTCCCCGACGGGTTGACGTGTACGTCCCCGCAGTTAATTGTATTAGCACCCGGAAGCGTGAGTACGGGTTTAGGCATGCTGTGTGAAGCCCATCCGGACGTGTGAGCCGGATTGGTGATGTTCTGGGGTTCCCGGAGAAGACTCCGAGGAAGTTTTTTATTTAGCCGCTTGCAGGGAATGCGCTCCGTAGCCCCAAAAAAGGGGGTGTGCGCAATATGTTTGACCCGCTTTTGTTAGCCGACCGATGACTAGTTGGCCGCCGCTCGTCGAGACGTTGGTGTACAGGTGTTGCAGTACCAGACGGGGAGTAGCGGGCTTAAGCCCAAACTTGTGCTGGCCCTCGAAGGCCATTTTGTTTATATTTCCGGCCTGCGTGCCGAGTATGGAATTTACATTCCTGTAATATTCTTTTATATCTGTGATGCTCTGTGGATATAATTTACTCCTCATGTTTTGGGCGAGCGGTGTGTTCGTGAACCGCTCCCCCGTGCGGGCCCCGAGGTATAGATGGCGGGAAGCCCCTGATGGCCCGTTGCCATCCTTTCAGAGTAGCGGAGTTCCGCTATTAGCGGCCCAATTGGGGCTACGTAGAGTAGGGCTGCTGGGCGGTTTGACGCCAATAGTAAGGCATGCGGGGAGCATTTTACTTAGACCCGAGGTGGCACCTCTAGTTTGGGAGTGGATCTCGAGATCCTCCTGGATGTTCCGGTCGGCCAAGAGAGCCATCCGAAGGTGCCTTAGCTCAGCCCTTGTCTTGGGAGGGGAAGAGTTAGTTAGTCTTCCGGGTATGCGGCGGGTCCTCCACGCTGAGACCTTGGGTCTGTCCCTCGTGTTCCTAGTCTTGTGCCTAGATCGTTCGCTTGAGGGTAGTAGGTGCGCGGTCACCCCTTCCCCAAGGGTCGAACTCCACATGAGACCGATTTTTCGGTTTCAACACGGTGAACCGGTCAATGTCACGTCAATTTAAGTCATAGACATTCCGATCACACCACCGCCACTTTGACGGCCACACTATGAGCATTTTGTCTTCTTGGCATGGGTCACGTCAATATAAGCCATAGACCGCCGAAGACCCTCATCTATGCCAACGGCAAGTGTCACGTACCCTTAGGTCTCTTTAACCGAACGACATAGAACGGGTACGGTTCCATCTAACCCGTGCTCACATCGCAACAACAATTTAAGCCATATGCGCGGGTCAAACTTCTCCCGAGTCCCGTTTCCATCACAAACTTCACATAACCCGGTTATGTTCTAGTTGGCTCCTAGGCCACCAAGTTAGCAAGATCACGCATCCGCCCAGTTTTTCGGGTGCATCTTAGGGTTAATCTCCAAGGTTCCCTGTTGCAATCTACCACGTATAAAACCCGAAAAACAAACAATCACATGGAGTCTTCTCCGGCATTTATGCAATGCAACATCACTGATCCAGACCAACTTGTCCGGGTAGGCTTCACACATCATGCATATGTCCGTTCTCGAATACGGACTCTAAACAACATGAACTTTACATATCTACCCGAAGGAACGCCTCCAACTCACCGCAAACTCGCGAGAGCGGGCTTCCTATGCAAAGAAGGAGAGCTTCACATGCTCAAGAAGAGAATCGTTACCCTAGCGTTCTTCCCTGGCACCATGGAAATGTAAACGGATGAAAAGCACCGCACTCTCTTTGTCTCCGTAGATCCGAAGTCGGCTCACGATTTGGAGCTTCGAAGCTCCTCCAATGGCCGGATCTAAGCTTCTTCTTCCTCCTTTGCTCTCCTCTCTCTCTTGACTTAGAAAGAGAACCACTCAAAAGAAATGAGGGTTTCAAAGGTCCAATCCCAGGTATATCCCATCAGGAATAACCCCCAGCCATTGGATCCCAAATTAAAGAAACGAACGGCCTTGATTCGGGCCTAAAATGCTAAAACTGTGCCGAACACGGCCTGCGACACGCCCGTGTCCAGGGTTGTGTCCCCCATTCGCCGTCAAAATCGACGCGTTTGGAAAAACACATGGGCATCCAACACGCCTGTGTTCGACCTAACACGCCCGTGTTCCAACTGACACGCCCGTGTGGCTAGCTGTGTACCCCCATCGACACAGCCCCGAAAATAACCCGAGACTCACACGGGTCTTGGACACGCCTGTGTCCTATTTGACACGCCCGTGTCAAATCCGAACACGCCTGGGCGTCAGGCCGTGTTCACGGTCTCGACACTTCGTCGAGCTAAGTTCGTCGACCACCCGACACGGCCTTGGACACGCCCGTGTCCTAGGCCGTGTGCCTTGTCTCGACACATCGTCGAGCGAAAATCGTCGACTTCCTTGGCCGATCGTCGACACGGGCTCGACACACCCTGAGACACGCCCGTGTCTCAGGCCGTGTTCCCTGCTCGACGATCGTCGACTCCAAATTCGTCGACCCGGTGGCCAAATCGTCGACTCGAACCTGACACGCCCTTTGACACGCCCGTGTCCCAGGCCGTGTGCCTCCTGCCAAATACCAGATTTGGCCCAAAACGCCGTCCGTCACTCTTTTGAGTTTCGGGGCGTTACAACTCTCCCCCTCTTAAAAGAATTTCGTCCTCGAAATTTCATAAAGGAAAGATAAGCACAAAACTAAAATTATACCTAAGCGGAACAACTCCGGATATTCGTCAAGCATAGTCTGCTCTCGCTCCCAAGAAAGCTCCTCACGACCGCAATTGTCCCATCAGACCTTGACCATCCTGATCTCTTTATTGCGTAGTCGCTTGACCACCGATTCCTCAATCCGCACGAGTTTGACCTTTGTCGTCAACCCACTATCCACCGGCACTTGATCAACCGCGATCACTTGCGAAGGCTCTTGCACCGCCTTCCGTAACACCGATATATGGAATACATCATGTAAATCACTAAGCTCCACTGAAAGCTTCAACTGATAGGCTGCTTCACCAACTCGCTCCAGAACCTCAAACGGCCCATGGTACCTCGGGCTTAGCTTTTTCAATCGCCGCACCCGCGAGAAACCCTTGAACGGCTTGATCTTTAAGTACACCCAATCGCCCACAGCGAACTCCACGTTCCTGTGCTTGCCATTATAGTACTTCGCTTGCCGGTCCTGAGCGATAAGCAACCTCTCCCGAATGGTTCGTACCAACGAAGTAGCATCCTCCACTTCTAATCGCTTATACAACTTTGACTCACCCGTTTCTAGCCAAGACAACGGCGTGCAACATCTTCTACCATATAGGGTCTCGAATGGCGTCATTTGAATACTCGCTTGGTAGCTATTGTTGTACGCAAACTCCACCAAATAAAGATGGTCTTCCCATTGCTTTCCAAAGTCCAAGACACACATGCGGAGCATGTCTTCCATAGTTCTATTGACCCTCTCGGTCTACCCATCCGTTTGCGGATGAAAGGCAGTGCTGAATTTTAATTTTGTTCTCAACATTTGCTGCACTAGCCTCCAATCATTGAACGTGAACCGCCCATCTCGGTCACTCACGATGCTGCGGGGCACACCGTGAAGCCGTACTATATTATCCACATATAGTTTTGCCAACTTCTCCACCGTATCATCCTTCCTATGCGGAATGAAATGCGACACCTTCGTTAGCCGATCTACGACCACCTAAATGGCGTCGTTCCCCTTTTACGACCTTGGCAAACCGTGCACAAAGTCCATAGAGATGTCGTCGAATTTCCACTCCGGAATAGGCAAGGACTTCAGAAATCCTCCCGACTTTTGACATTCCGCCTTCACCAAGGTGCAAGTTTGGCACTTCTCCACGTAGAGTGCCACATCTTTCTTCAAACCCGGCCACCAAAACAGTTTCTTTACATCGCGGTACATCTTCGTGCTCTCCGGGTGAATTGAGTACTTGGTGTGATGTGCCTCGTACAACAATTCCACCCGCAAATTGCCCACACTTGGGACGCACAGACGACCGTCTTTCCAAAGCAATTCGTCCTCCACAATGAATTGGGAATTTGACCCATCCAGAGCCTCTACCATGAACTGCTTCATATGGACATCCATATCCAAAGCCTGCCGAATCCGATCAGTCAGGTCATATTGGACTTCAGTCCAATTCAGTACTGCTTCAGCACTTGATTTCTTATCCACACAAACAATCTCCAACGCCTCCAACTCCTGAACCAACCGCTCGTCATGGATCGACAGCCAATTGGCTTGACCTGGGACCCGACGACTCAATGCGTCCGCAATTGCATTACCTTTACCAGGCACGTAGTGGATCTTGAATGTATAGTCCCCCAGGAACTCCATCCATCTACGCTGCCGCATATTCAAATCTTTCTGATCAATCAGATACTTCAGGCTCTTGTGATCGGTGTAGATATCAATCTTCACACCGTACAAATAATGCCTCCACAGCTTCAAGGCAAAAATCACGGCCGCTAACTCCAAGTCATGGACGGGATAATTCCTCTCGTGCACTTTTAGCTGTCTCGAGCCATAAGCTATTACACTTCCGTGTTACAGTAGCACGCAACCCAAACCGCTGCCCGAAGCATCGCTATAAATCTCATACCCTTCGGTCCCACTCGGCGAACTCAGCACATGCGCCGTGGTCAACCAACATTTCAACTCCTCAAAAGCTCGCGCGCACTCCGGCGTCCAAACGAACTTCTGCTCCTTCCTCGTCAAAGTAGTGAGAGGTAACGTTATCCGCGAGAAGTTATCTATGAAGCGCCTATAATAGCCGGCAAGCCCCAGAAAGCTCCGGACTTCCGCTACCGTAGCAAGCTCAGACCACTCCCGTATTGCAACAATCTTCGCCGGATCCACTGCAATACCTTCTCCACTCACTATATGACCGAGGAACGCCACTGAGGACAACCAAAACTCGCACTTCGAGAACTTGGCGTACAATTGATTCCTCCTTAGCGTCTCCAAAACCAAATGAAGATGCTTGAAGTGATCTTCCTCACTCTGCGAGTACACCAAAATATCGTCGATGAAGACGATCACAAAATGGTCCAAGTACTACCTGAAGGTCTTGTTCATCAAATCCATGAACACTGACGGCGCATTAGTCAGCCCAAATGGCATGACCGTAAACTCGTAATGCCCGTATCTCGTACTGAACGCTGTCTTCGGGATATCACTCTCCCTTATTCGTAGCTGGTAGTACCCATACTTGAGGTCCAACTTTGAGTACACCGTCGACCCGACCAACTGATCAAAAAGATCATCGATCCGGGGGATCGGGTACTTGTTCTTTTTTGTCAACTTGTTGAGCTCCCGATAATCAATACATAGCCTCAAGCTTTCGTCCTTCTTCTTAACAAAGAGGACCGGCACGCTCCAAGGGGAAGAACTTGGGCGCACATACCCTTGCTCCAACAACTCTTGCAGTTGAACCTTCAGCTCCGCCATTTCCTTAGGCGCTAGCCGATATGGAGATCATGACACAGGCTTTGCACCTGGCACTAACTCAATCATAAAATCTATCTCCCTTTGAGGCGGGGCTCCAGGAAGATCTGCGGGGAACACATCAGGGTACTCAGCTACCACTGATATACTATCCGACATAGGCTTTGGCTTTGCAACCTCCACTAGTGTAAAGAACAACTCTGCACCAGCACGAACCGCCTTCACCACCTGAAGAGCAGACATCAATGTCTTGCTCGATCCTTTTAAGCCCGTAAAAGTCGTCCCACGACTTGCTCCCAACTTGACTTCCTTGCGACCGCAATCAATATAGGCTTGCTGCTCCGAGAGCCAGTCCATGCCAAATATAACGTCGAAATCCACCAACGGAAGTAACGACGCTTGCAGATCGAACTCCTGATTCCCAATGCAAATCTTAACACCGTAGATTCTATCCGCGTGCATCGAACACTCATTGGGCAACAACACATCCAACTTATCCTTCGCCATCGAAGAAGGGACTCCGATGGGTAATATAAATCCTTCGGACAAGAAGGAGTGTGAAGCTCCCGTATCGAAGAGTGGTCTTGCCGGCTTTTCACAAATCAAAACAAATCCTAAACAACCAGTGGTTAGGTAACATGTGCATAACAAGTATTTAAAGAAATTAACTTGCTATAAATTAAACCGTACCTGTCACCACATCCACCTGTTTGATGGCCTCCTGTTGGCCAAGATTGTACACCCTTGGTTGGTCCGGAGCATAATGGGATGCGGTCGACTCCACCGCCTTACCCTTCTCTTCGTAAGTTGCTCCCGGCTTTCTCTCGGACTTGGGACGTCCGCTCCAACAATCGCGGATAAAGTGCCCCGACTTTCCACAAGTAAAACATGCGCCCGGGGTACGACCCGTAGTCGCCCCAGAAGCACCAGAAGAGGGAGCTGGACCCGAAGTCCTATGCTTCTTGTGGAATCTTCGATATCTGGACTTTGAAGTAGTCGGCACTTTGAATTCAGACTTCTTGTCACCCAAGCTTTTCTTTGCTTGTAGATTCTTCATGTCCTTCTTCAAGGACCGGGCCGTGTTGACCAAGGTCAAGAAACCCTGCGTCATCGGCCCCGAGAGTAGTAACCTCAACTTATCTCTCAACCCTTCGTAGAATCGATTCGTCTTGCGCTCCTCATCCGCGATGGTGGAGCTAGCATATCGACTCAAATGAGTAATGAAAGATATGGTACCTAAACACCTAGAGGGGGGGGGGGTGAATAGGTGACCTAAACCTTTTTGAAACTTACTTGGCAGCAAGACAGTTATATCACAGAGTTTTACAGTTAACAGCAACAACAGAATATAAACAGTTAATCCACAGCACAGCACAGCTCAGCAGACACACAAATTTATAGTGGTTCCCCAATCTTTGGGTACATCCACTTTCCCCCTTCGCATATCTAGCAGTGTACTAGATTCGGCCAACCTTCTCCACTATCTCAGAACCCAACAAGGTTCCTACACCTCAGGCCCAAAGCCTTACACTCAGCCACAAAGGCCTACACTCAGCCACCCAGGCCTACACTCAGCCAATCAAGGCCTACACTCAGAGTTCTTCAACTCCTACACTCAGGCAATCAAGCCCTACCCTCAGCCTTTATAATATAGGCTTACAATTCACTCAGATCCAATGGATCCTACAAGTTAAAATTGAAATACAATAATTAACTCTACAACTCAGAAAATAAGAGAGGAGTTGAGAGTTTCTTGAAGAGTTCTTGGAAGAACTCAGCTAGATCCAAACTGACTTAGCTTCCTTCAAAGCTTCTTGAGTTAGAACTGAATTAGTCTGAATCCTCTGCAGTTGATCCTTGACCTCTGCTTCTTGAGATCCAGAAGATTCTGAATCCTTCTTCTCAGCCTTAGTTCCAAAGACTGAATTCTTGATTGGAGCTCTCTCTCTCCAACTTCTTAGATCTGTAGTTGGACTGCCAGATCTTCTTGTGTTGATCCTCTGTGTATCACTTTTCTGATTACTTGAATGATCTGAACAACCACTTTAATTATCCTCACTACTTGAAAGAACAACTTGTAATTCTTACATCAACAATCACAACTTCTGTAAACTGTGAGTGCCTATTTATAGGCTTCCTTTATGGTAACCGGCTGGTCCGGTTCATAACAGACTTCTGAATTCTCTGACAGTTGTTGTAGACCGGCTGGATCAGCAGCTGTCATGTCAACCAGTCACTTCTTGAAATTCTCTAACTGTCAGATAGTGTCGAGACTTTCTGTTCTTAAGTGTCGAAACTTATAGACTAAGTGTCGACACATGCTGTGTAAGTGTCGACACAAGTCTACAAGGTGTCGACACAATTCCTTGTATGTCTCGACATTGATTCTTCTGCATGTGTCGACACTGAAATTGAGTGTCGACACAAGTACTTGTTCTTCATTCTTTAACTGTATTCTTCTAAGTGTCGACACATCTCCTTTGTGTCGACACATCTTCATGTGTTGAAACTGTCAAGTGTCGACACTGCTTCTTGGTGTCGACACAAGTCTTCAATTTTATTTCTTCAGCTGAGTGTCGACACATTCCCTTAGTGTCGACACTTGTACTTATAATATTTTGTAAACTTTTCTGTTCTGTGCTAAGTGTAGACTCTTCAACTAAGTGTCGACACATCGTGCTGGGTGTCGACACTTTCTTCAAGTGTTGACTCCTTTGAGTGTGTGTCGACACATTGTGCTGAGTGTCGACACATTCTTCATATGTTGACTCTGCTGTTTGAGTGTCGACACATTGTGTTGAGTGTCGACACTTGTCCTTAGTCTCTGCAGAATTTTGCTGAGTGTCGACACAACTCCAAGTGTCGACACTTTCTGGTGTAGACACAGCTCTTCTGGGTGTCGACACTTCTGCTAAGTGTCGACACAGCTTTTCTGCATACTTCTTCACTGAGTGTCAACACAGCTCCAAGTGTCGACACTTTCTGCCTGGTGTCGACTCTTCTTCCCAGGTGTCGACACAATTACTCCAAGTGTCGACACTGCTTGTCTGGGTGTCGACACAAGCTTTCTCAAGTGTCGACACTTTCCCTCTGGGTGTCGACATATGGACTTAGAAACTTTTAGCTTCAATCCAGTGTATACCTAACCTGCACAAGTAACTCAAACAAACATCAAATACATTATGATGTATATCATTGAGTTAGGTGAGGCTTCTTCAAATCAGGTACATTTGACCAATGTACCCAACAATCTCCCCCTATTTGGAGAAGTCATAACCCTTAGTCAATGATATACACCACTCATAATTAAAAATTAGAGAATGATGTAAAGCAGGTATATGTTAACAGGGTAAACTTAAACATGTAATAAAGCACACATGTATACTCATTCAGCATTACATAACAAACAAGAATTAGACACATTCTACTAAACAATCATGAAATATATTTATCAAAAACTGTTCAAACATTGTGTTTAATACATTGTCAATGATTTACAAAAATGTTTAGATGTAACAGATTACAATATTCTTCAGTCTAATCTTAGTCTAATTCTGATCAGGTTCTTTTATAACTATGCCTTTTCCAGCTTGTACTTTGGCCTTTACAGCAGCAGCAGCAGGCTCAGTATCAGCAGTCTTCTTGCCTTTGGAGTCCTTCTTCTTTTGTTCATCAGCCTTGATTTTCTGCCTCTCAAAATAATGATAGGGCTTAAGAAAGTACTTGCTAGGCTCCACAGCTGTAGGAGGTAGCTTTCCTAACTTAGCCTTCCTTCTATACTGGACAATGGCTTCCTGCCTAATCTCATGCTTCCTCCATTCTGTTTCTGAGAACCATTTGTTCCTCTCATGTGCATTGTCCTTGGCTGCTTTCCAGGCTGTGAGAATGATGTTCCTAGAAGTAGGGCTCCACTGTTCAAAATCTGGTTTTTGCTCAGCTAGTTCCCTGAACTTCTTCTTTGACAGCCTTGTCTCTTTTTCTTTGTCCATAGCCTCTTGCATAGCTGCTGTAACAGGTTGAACAACTTTTTCCAGAACAACATTAGGCTTTCCAGTAGTTGGACTATACATTGTGCTTGACTTCTGCATGAACCATGTCAAAATCTGGAGGTGGATAGATCACCTGAGCTACTTCCTGTTGCTCACCTCCAAGATATGCACTTTGAATACCTAATTCAGCTACATTATCATCATCACACGGGGGAGGATAGCCCAGTGTAGCTCTGATGGAGTTAGAAATCCATTTGGCATGGTCAGAGCTAGCTTTGACTAACACCCTCTCCCCCTTTATGACTTCTTGTTCAACATGGTCTCTCACATCATCCTTTTGGAATCTGATCTGACTGTCCAAGTACCTGATGCCATCCTTAAAGTAAGGTCTAAGCTTTGTAAGCTGTTCAGAAGATGACCTTCTGTGAATCCTTGATTGCAGTCTTGACAGCAGCAATTTCATCTTGAAATGCTTTATCAAATTCAGCCTTTGCAGCAGCAGATGATGTGGAAGGTTCAGCAGTCTTATTCTTTAGTTCAGTGACTATAGCATTGTGAGATGCAGTCAAATTATCATTCATTCTTAATTGATTTTCCAGCACATAGCCTTGTTTCAATGCTATATCATCTACCTTTTCTTTTATCTGTTCTTGATGTTTAGCCAGGTACACCACTGCATTTCCACCCTTGTGGAAGCATTCATTCATTTCCTTTTTATTCAGGTTCATCTCAAATCTTATTGACTTGATGTCTTGAGCTAAGTCAAATTGTAAAGACTTGTGGCCTTCATCAATATACTTCTCTATGGCCCTCCTGTGCTCATCCAGCTTAACTTGCATTGCTACCATTAATCCACTGTAATCAGTTGATGGAGCTTGTTGGACTAGGGAGTGTTGAGCAACAGTTTGTAGAGCCTTCTTGTAGCTCTGACTCCTCCTTTTGAATACAAAGAATTGCTTCTTCTTAGCTTGTTCAGTGTCATCTTCCTCAGACTCTGAAGTACTGGCTATATTCACCCTATCCTTAGGGCTTGATGGTTTTTCAGCTTGCACATCAAGTGCTTTCTCACTTTCCTGCCTTATAGGCTCTTCCTGAACTTGCAGTGTCTCCCCCTCAGCAGCAGCACCTTTCTCTTCAGCAGCAGCAACTTTATCCATGTCAAAGTCCTCTTGATCTAGATTTAGAAATAGATCTTCCATGGTGTATTCAGGAGGTGACTGTGCAGGAGATGTACTTGGTTCTTCAACTACTTTATCAGGAACAACATCTGGTTCTTGATTTACTTGCTGAGTTTGCTGATGGACATCAGACAAATCAGAATCTATTACAGAAAAATCTAAAGTATTGAGGTCAGAAAGTACCTCTTGGATAATGAGTGTAGCTTGCTCACTCTCCAGTGTAGAGGGTTGTTCTACAGCTGGAGGCTCCCCCTGGCTTGGATCCTTTTGCATGTGGCTAGCTGTAGGCAGCTCCCCCTGGATTTCAGCTGGCTCTTGAGGAGCAGGAGACTTCTCTGCAGCCACATCTATTGGACTATCAGGAGTGAAAACAACTTGTTCTTCACTGCCTGAACTGCTGGAGGACTCCTGAGTTCACAGGAGCTATCTTCCTCTTCTTCTTTGGAGGTGAATCTTTCTTAGAAACTTGCTTCTCAGGGGTGAACAGTTCCTTTGACAGCACCCTTTCCCACCTTGAGAAGATCCTCATGTCCATCTTTCTCATGTGGTTGATTTTGCTACCTGCAGCAGTGCTCATTACCTCTGGTATTGTACCAGCCAGGTAGAGACTAAGTATCCTGCCCAGATTGGGCTTCTTCAGACTTTCCTTAACTTTCTCAAACACAACCATTGACCAGTCTGTTTTGAGGTTGAAGATGATTCTGGTCATAACACTGAACATGGAGGCTGACACCCTGTCATGCCCTCCAGTCTTACTGAGTATAACTTTACCCACAATTTCTGACAGGAATTTTCCTTGGGTATTCATTCCTCTCCTGTTGAATACAGATCCTATCTTCAGCTTAGGATCTAGACCACACCAGGTAAGTGCTTCTCTGGTCTTAGATGTAGTCACTTCCTCTTCTTCTTGAATTTTAGGTAGCTGAAGTACCTTTCTCAGAGATTTGGGTGAAATCTTGACCTTGGTGCCATGCACTCTTGATTTGATCTCTGTAACCTGAGTCATCTACAGAAGCTCCAGTAAGGAATTCAAGAGTACTTCCTTCTTCCATATTTTAGTTGGTTCTGAAACCAGATACTCCAATCCAGAATCGGTGACTAGGGTTATCACCGATTTGATTTCTTGATCGCCATCGTCGAATGCGCCACGAACGAGCTCATAGCCTTCATTGACGTTCTCCTCGAGCTTGGGAGCCATTAGGGTTTGGAGAATTAGTCTTGAGAAGAGAGAAATGTCGACACAGCAGTTTTGGTCTCGAAACTCTGAAAGCGTGTCGACAAACAAAGACAGAATCCTATTTATACCTTTCTGGTTTGAAGACGAACAGGCGGGATGGATTACTAAAGATGTGTCGACACTGGCAATAAGTGTCGACACTGACTTATAATGTCTCGACACTCATGTGTCGACACAAGTTTAGTCAACAGATTTTATGTGTCGACACTTGGTTATGTGTCGACACCACACTACTCGACATGTAGTCGAGACTTTACTTAGAAAATTCTGAGTAAAACTTAAGTGTCGACACCTTATTGGATGTGTCGACACCAACTCGACTCGACACTAACATTCTGAAGTGTCGACACCAACTTCCTAGATGTGTCGACACCATTTTCCTGAAGTGTCGACACTTACTATTCTGTGTCGACATAGACTTGTCTATGTGTCGACACCTTTTTACTTAGCCAATTTTTAGTTCTGTAAACTTAGTCTAAGTTTATCATACCTAGTTCAATTTTGAACCTATTGAACTTAGCTTCTTCTAAGGGCTTAGTAAACATATCAGCTATCTGATTATCAGTTTTAACATATTCAAGTGCAATATCATTTCTTTCTACATGCTCCCTAAGAAAGTGATATTTAATCTCAATATGTTTAGTTCTACTATGTGATACAGGGTTGTTAGCTATTGAAATAGCACTTGTAGAATCACAGTAAAGTGGAGTTCTACTTACCTGAAATCCATAGTCTTCTAGCTGATGTTGAATCCACAGAAGTTGAGCACAGCAACTTCCTGCAGCTACATATTCTGACTCAGCTGTGGAGATAGCCACACTAGTTTGCTTTTTGCTGCTCCATGAAATGAGTCTTCCACCTAGGAATTGACAGGATCCAGTAGTGCTCTTTCTATCTTCTTTGCATCCTGCAAAGTCTGCATCTGAATAGCCTGTTAGATCAAAATCTCCATTCCTAGGGTACCAGAGGCCTAGATAAGGTGTGCCCTTTAGATATCTCAAGATTCTCTTGACTGCAGTCAAGTGAGACTCTTTAGGGCAGGCTTGATACCTGGCACAAACACATGTAGCATACATAATGTCAGGCCTACTTGCAGTCAAGTATAGTAGGGAGCCAACTATCCCTCTATACAAGGTTTCATCTACAGGTTTCCCTGCATCATCCTTGCTCAGAGACATACTTGACCCCATAGGAGTCTTCATGGTACTGGATGAATCCATACCATACTTCCTTATGAGTTCTAGGGTGAACTTGGACTGACATATGGATAGACCACTTTCAGTCTGTTTAACTTGGAGACCCAAGAAAAACTTCAGTTCTCCCATACTACTCATCTCAAATTGACTTTGCATAAGCTTTGCAAACTTTTTGCAAAGGCTACTTTCAGTAGACCCAAATATAATGTCATCTACATATATTTGGACAAGTATGACTTTGCCTCTAGATTCCCTAAGGAATAGAGTCTTATCTATTTTCCCCCTTGAGAACTTGTTCTCAATGAGGAAACTAGATAGGGTTTCATACCAAGCTCTAGGTGCTTGTTTTAACCCATATAATGCTTTCCTAAGTCTATAGACATAATGAGGTAGAGTTGGATCAACAAAACCTGCAGGCTGCTCCACATAGACTTCTTCTTTCAAATTACCATTTAGGAATGCTGACTTCACATCCATTTGGTATACCTTGAATCCTTGATAGGTTGCATAGGCCAAGAACATCCTTATGGCTTCCAGTCTGGCTACTGGAGCAAAGGTTTGATCAAAATCAATACCTTCTTCTTGCCTATATCCTTTTGCAACCAGTCTTGCTTTATTCTTAATGATGACTCCTTGTTCATCTAACTTATTCCTGTAGATCCACTTTGTTCCTATCACATTGTGATCTTTAGGTTTAGGAACCAGGTCCCAAACCTTGCACCTTTTGAACTGATTAAGCTCTTCCTGCATTGCTTCAGTCCACTGTGGATCTTGTATAGCTTCTTCAAATTTCTTTGGTTCTATTTGAGACAGAAAACTTGAATATACTACAGCATTCTGATTTCTGCTCCTTGTCTGAACACCTTGTCTTGGATCTCCAATAATCAGCTCTACTGGATGATCTCTTAGATGCCTGTTGGCTGGAGGCATCCTTACTTCTGGTTGAACTTCTTCAGCATCTTCATCAAACTGAGTTCCTTGTACTTCTTCAGCTCCTTGTACATGTAGTTCTCCCCCTGGACATAAGCCATCTCCTTCTACTTGCTGTCTTGCAGCAGGTACATCTTCTATGGTTAGCTTGTCCATCTTCTTAGTAAGACCTGTGGGGCTGCATACATTGCTAGACAACTCATTGTTAATTAGTTGTGTCTCATCAAAAACTACATGCACAGACTCCTCTACAACTTGTGTAGTCAAGTTGTAGACTCTATAAGCCTTACTATTATTGCTGTACCCAACAAACACTCCCTCTTGGGACTTGGCAGCAAACTTAGTTAGGTAAGACTTTCCATTGTTAAGTATGAAGCATTTGCAACCAAAAATCCTGAAATAGGATAGATTTGGTTTCCTGCCTTTCACAACTTCATAGGGGGTCTTGTTTAACCTTTTAGTGATGGTAGCCCTATTTATCACATGGCATGCAGTGTTAACTGCTTCAGCCCAGAAATACTCTGGCAGTGATGAATCACTTAATAGGGTTCTACCAGCCTCTATCAAGGTCCTATTTTTCCTTTCAGCAATGCCATTTTGCTGAGGTGTTCTAGGTGAAGAGAATTCTTGAAATATCCCATAGTCTTCACACAGCTTTGTCATGCTTTCAGACTGAAACTCAGTACCATGGTCACTTCTAATTTTGACCACTGTACAGTTCAATTCATTCTGAATTTGCTTAACAAAGCTATAGAAGACACTAGGTGTTTCAGATTTCTGCTTTAAGAAGAACACCCAGGAAAACCTTGAGTAGTCATCAACAACTACAAAGGTATAGACCTTCCTACCTAAGCTGTGAACTGGCATTGGACCAAATAGATCCATATGCAAGAGGTATAAACACCTCACAGCATCTTTGTTGTCTAAGCTTCTAAAGGTGGATTTAGTCTGCTTGCCCTTTTGACAAGCTGAGCAAATGCCATCTTTGACACACTTAACTTGAGGACCATTCCTCACTAACTCTTTGCTAAAGAGTTTGCTAATAGTCTTGTAGTTAAGATGAGCTAGCCTCTTGTGCCACTTGACACAATGAGAGACTGTCTCATCAGCTACAAGACAAACAGGAGAACCATTGTTCTCAATCATAATGTCTAAGCAGTAGACATTCCTCTTTCTATATCCTGTCAAAATGATCTCTTGATCACTTGACCTCTTGATATGACAACCATTTTTAACAAATGAGATGTCATACCCTACATCACTTAACTGACTTATACTAATGAGGTTGTGTTTCAACCCTTTAACATAAGCCACTTGAGTAATGGTAACAAGGTTTGAAGAGATGTTACCAAACCCTTTGATGATTCCTTTTTCAGAACCACCAAAGGTCACTTTAGGACCATTTTTGATTGGAATGTAGTCCTTCAGTAGTCCCCTTGTTCCAGTCATATGTCTGGAACATCCACTATCCAAGTACCATGTTGGGGTATGGCCACTTGGATTCACCTGCAAAACAAATTAATGAACCTTAGAACCCAAAGTAAACTTGGGTCCTTGGTGATTGTTAGTTTGCAACTTGACATAGCTACCTGCTGGCTTTCCACCAGGTAACTTGCTACTCAACTTGGCACTGGCATTGTGCCAA
Organism: Platanthera guangdongensis; assembly: GCA_039583875.1. Taxonomy (NCBI): domain Eukaryota; kingdom Viridiplantae; phylum Streptophyta; class Magnoliopsida; order Asparagales; family Orchidaceae; genus Platanthera; species Platanthera guangdongensis. The sequence continues at coordinate 176,065,643 of CM077156.1, forward strand.
CAATCCAAGGCAAAGTGGCCAACCTTGCCACAACACCAGCATTCAAACTTGTTGTACCTTTGCTTAGGTACAGACTTGGCTGTCTTGACTACAGCAGGCTTATTGAATGTTGGGGCTTTGCCCTTGGACTTGGACTGATCCTGAACAGTCCTAGCTGGTTTAATAAAACCCAATCCAGCCTTTCCTTTATGATGAACAAATTCATCAATCAAGGGTAGCACTGATTTAGGTTTTGAAAACCTAGCAACTAGCTCTCTTTCCTTCTGGAGATTGATCTCCAGTAACTTAATTTGATCATTTTTATAAGTGATAGTTCCCATCTGAATCACAGTAATGTGTTTCAGCCTGGCTACCTCATTGAGCTTTTGATCAAATTCCTTCTCAAAGTCTGTTGCAGCTGCCTTTAGATCAGCAATTTCCTTTGCCTGACTTTTGGCAAGGGACTTGCTTTTCTTATAGGCTTGCAACAGTACTTTATATTCATCTAAGAGCTGATGAATATCTCCCTCAGATTCAGAAACACTTCCATCACTTGATGAAGATGAATCTGACTCTGAACTAGAACTGAAATCTGAACTTTGAGTTGGACTTTGTACCTGACTAGGTCCTGGCTGCTCCAGGATTTTGGTACTTTCAGTCAATGCCATCAGTCCTTGGCACTGACACTCTTCTTGTTCATAGATTGATTCCATGATCTGCATAAACTCCTCTTCTTCTTCAGCAAATAGCCCTATGTAGGCTTCAGCATCTGTCTCAGTGTCTGAAGAAGAAATGTCTGAAAGAGTCTTCTCATTCTTTGCAACAAAGGACTTCTCCTTCTTTCCTTTGAAGTGAGTCTTCTTTTTGTCACTGGATTCTTTTCTTCTCTCAGGACAATCTGCAATAACATGACCCTGTCTATTGCAGCAGTAACACACTATCTTAGACCCAGTTGCCTTGCTAGTCTTTGTCTTTTTCTTGTCCTTCTTTGAAGGCTTCTTCTCCTGATATTGGACTTCTTTCCCTTTGGAAAATGAAGGTCTGGACCTCCACTGTTTCTTCTTCAGGAATTTCTGAAAATGTCTGGTGAATGCAGCAAAGTCTTCATCACTTTCACTGCTTGTAGACTTTGTGCTAACAGACTCATCAGATTCTGATTCAACTACCTCTGGAGGAGGAGTTGATGACTTAGTCCTGCCTTTTCTAGGTACTTCTGACTTGAAGGCAACAGTCCTTTCCCTGTGCTCAGTCCTTGTTGATTTTTCTTCCTCTTTTCTCACTGACAGCTGCATCTCATAAGACAACAACTTGCCAAACAGTGTGGGAGGAGGAATTTCTCCCAACTTTGCCATTTCTCTGATGGCACAGATCTTAGTGTCCCAATCTTTGGTTAGGGACCTTAAGAACTTATCATTCAATTCATAGTTAGTGAACTCTCTTCCATAGGACATGAGTTCATTAACAATTCTATAAAACTTCTTGTAGCATTCAGTGATGCTATCTCCTCTTCCTTGCCTAAAGCTCTCATATTCTTGATTAAGCAAGGACTTCCTATCTTGCCTAACTTCTTCAGAACCTTCCATATAGACAATGAGGGTATCCCACATTTCTTTTGCTGTTTTACAGTGAATTAGGTTCTGAAAAGTTGCATCATCAATGGCACTTACTATTATGTTTTGTGCCCTTTTGTCCATAGTGGCTAGGACAATTTCATCCTTGGTCATCTCAGAGAAATCCTTTGGAGTCCTCTGATTTGCATCCAATACTGAGATCTTCATGGGCACATATGGCCCCTCTTTGACTGTGATGTAGATTCTAGGGTCTGAGGCCTCCATGAATAGCCTTACCCTTCTCTTTCCAGATTCCAAAAATCTCCTTTCTGCATATGGGCAGTTTCATTGAACCCAATTCCTTGTGATTCTCTGAAGACCCCATGTTTCTTGATTTTCTTGAAACTGTGTTCTGACTTACACTGAATCTGCCAAACTAGATCTCCTCAGACAGTTAGTCCTTTTTGAGGAACCTGCCTCTGATACCACTTGAAAGATATGGTACCTAAACACCTAGAGGGGGGGTGAATAGGTGACCTAAACCTTTTTGAAACTTTGTTGGCAGCAAGACAGTTATTATCACAGATTTTACAGTTAACAGCAACAACAGAATATAAACAGTTAATCCACAGCACAGCACAGCACAGCAGACACACAAATTTATAGTGGTTCCCCAATCTTTGGGTACATCCACTTTCCCCCTTCGCCTATCTAGCAGTGTACTAGATTCGGCCAAACTTCTCCACTATCTCAGAACCCAACTAGGTTCCTACACCTCAGGCCCAAAGCCTTACACTCAGCCACAAAGGCCTACACTCAGCCACCCAGGCCTACACTCAGCCAATTAAGGCCTACACTCAGAGTTCTTCAACTCCTACACTCAGGCAACCAAGCCCTACCCTCAGCCTTTATAATATAGGCTTACAATTCACTCAGATCCAATGGATCCTACAAGTTAAAATTGAAATACAATAATTAACTCTACAACTCAGAAAATAAGAGAGGAGTTGAGAGTTTCTTGAAGAGTTCTTGGAAGAACTCAGCTAGATCCAAACTGACTTAGCTTCCTTCAAAGCTTCTTGAGTTAGAACTGAATTAGTCTGAATCCTCTGCAGTTGATCCTTGACCTCTGCTTCTTGAGATCCAGATGATTCTGAATCCTTCTTCTCAGCCTTAGTTCCAAAGACTGAATTCTTGATTGGAGCTCTCTCTCTCCAACTTCTTAGATCTGCAGTTGGACTGCCAGATCTTCTTGTGTTGATCCTCTGTGTATCACTTTTCTGATTACTTGAATGATCTGAACAACCACTTTAATTATTCTCACTACTTGAAAGAACAACTTGTAATTCTTACATCAACAATCACAACTTCTGTAAACTGTGAGTGCCTATTTATAGGCTTCCTTCATGGTAACCGGCTGGTCCGGTTCATAACAGACTTCTGACTTCTCTGACAGTTGCTGTAGACCGGCTGGATCGGCAGCTGTCATGTCAACCAGTCACTTCTTGAAATTCTCTAACTGTCAGATAGTGTCGAGACTTTCTGTTCTTAAGTGTCGACACTTATAGACCAAGTGTCGACACATGTTGTGTAAGTGTCGACACAAGTCTACAAGGTGTCGACACAATTCCTTGTATGTCTCGACACAGATTCTTCTGCATGTGTCGACACTGAAATTGAGTGTCGACACAAGTACTTGTTCTTCATTCTTTAACTGTATTCTTCTAAGTGTCGACACATCTCCTTTGTGTCGACACATCTTCATGTGTTGAAACTGTCAAGTGTCGACACTGCTTCTTGGTGTCGACACAAGTCTTCAATTTTATTTCTTCAGCTGAGTGTCGACACATTCCCTTAGTGTCGACACTTGTACTTAGAATATTTTGTAAACTTTTCTGTTCTTTGCTAAGTGTAGACTCTTCAACTAAGTGTCGACACATTCGTGCTGGGTGTCGACACTTTCTTCAAGTGTTGACTCCTTTGAGTGTGTGTCGACACATTGTGCTGAGTGTCGACACATTCTTCATATGTTGACTCTGCTGTTTGAGTGTCGACACATTGTGTTGAGTGTCGACACTTGTCCTTAGTCTCTGCAGAATTTTGCTGAGTGTCGACACAACTCCAAGTGTCGACACTTTCTGGTGTAGACACAGCTCTTCTGGGTGTCGACACTTCTGCTAAGTGTCGACACAGCTTTTCTGCATACTTCTTCACTGAGTGTCGACACAGCTCCAAGTGTCGACACTTTCTGTCTGGTGTCGACTCTTCTTCCCAGGTGTCGACACAATTACTCCAAGTGTCGACACTGCTTGTCTGGGTGTCGACACAAGCTTTCTCAAGTGTCGACACTTTCCCTCTGGGTGTCGACACATGGACTTAGAAACTTTTAGCTTCAATCCAGTGTATACCTAACCTGCACAAGTAACTCAAACAAACATCAAATACATTATGATGTATATCATTGAGTTAGGTGAGGCTTCTTCAAATCAGGTACATTTGACCAATGTACCCAACAAGTAAACTCGTGGAGATATTCATCCACGCTACTGTCCTCTTGTACCAACTTCAGGAACTCGTTCTCCAACGCTATCCTTTTCGCCGAAGGGAGATATCTAGCCAAGAATAGTCCCGAGAACTCATCCATCGAGACATCAACAAGTTGCCTACCTCTCAAATGATGCAGCTCCAAATCTTCTCACCACAATCTCGCTTCACCGTCTAGAAGGAACGTAGCAATGGTGGTCATTTGTCACTCCTCCGTCTCTATTGCTGTCATGACTCGCTTCACCCTGGAGAGCCAGTCTTCAGCTTGAGATGAGGTTCCCAACCCCGAGAATACCGGAGGATTAAAGCTCATGACATGCTTGAGCTGTCTCTCGGTTGCCCTCCTTGGCACCAACAGCTCCACTACTACCTGCTCCACCGCAGGAGCGGGCTGCTGCATTTGCCTTACAGGTTGCGCATTCATCATGGCCAACACTGCTTCGGCCACCAATCGTATGGTCTCAACCGATGGAGGTGTTGTAGGAGCAACATCTGGTGCACTGCTAGCCTCAGAAACTCGACGTTCTAACGGCCCAGCACCACTTCTGGTCACCTATAGTGGTACAAAATACCGTTAAGCGACCAAATAAAATTGCAAACAGCAATTATAGGAACACACAGGTTCCACAAACACGTTTATTTTCATTCCTAAGTGGACATTCATGGGTTCTTTTACTGTTATAACGATGACGCACACACATGTGCTCACCACCCCTTAAAAAGAATTCGCTCACGAATTCATCTTAAGCCCGACGAAAACCAGTAGTCTGATACGAAATTATAACACCCCCTATCCGTCGCATAGCATATAACAGTAGGTCCTGCCGGGGCCCGACGTCATATACCACAGACAGACCGGGTGGTTACTCAATGGAAACCATCCAACTAATCCAACGTCCTACACAGAGCATTCTAGCGGAAGCAATTTTAGAAGTTGCAATTAAGAGAACTCAGCACCAAGCATGAATGTCCATTAAACACCAAATAGGAATGCAGTATATACACAAGTACAGGCCTTAAGGCCTTACAAAATGATTTACTTAATATTACATGTTTTCCATACTACGGCACGCAGGCCGGTCATACATGAATAAAAGCAAGTAAACACTCCAATTAGGCCTTCGAGGGCCAGCTTCGCAATTTGGGTTTTAGCCCGCTATTGACCGCTTGGTCCAGCAGCACCTGCAAGCAACAAAACCACCGCACGGTGGCAAACAAAGGGCAACGGTCAGCAATGCTGACCAAATTATAACGATCCCGCCCCGACTCGGGGCGGCGATGCTCCTTCCCTGCACTTATTAGTATAACCAAGCAGTATATAAATATACATTGCATCACAGGCGTTGGCACGCACGGCCACACGCCCCGTGCTCTCAGGGCACATTCTCGGTGAACCGGTCGATGTCACGTCAATTTAAGTCATAGACATTCTGATCACACCACCGCCACTTTGACGGCCACACTATGAGCATTTTGTCTTTTTGGCATAGGTCGCGTCAATTTAAGTCATAGACCGCCGAAGACCCTCATCTATGCCAACGGCAAGTGCCACGTACCGTTAGGTCTCTTTAACCGAACGACATAGTACGGGTACGGTTCCATCTAACCCGTGCTCACATCGCAACGACAATTTAAGTCATATGCGCTGGTCAAACTTCTCCCGAGTCCCGTTTCCATCACAAACTTCACATAACCCGGTTATGTTCTAGTTGGCTCATAGGCCACCAAGTTGGCAAGATCACGCATCCGCCCAGTTTTCCGGGTGCATCTTATGGTTAATCCCCAAGGTTCCTTGTTGCAATCTACCACGTATAAAACCCAAAAAACAAAAAATCGCACGGAGTCTTCTCTGGCATTTATGCAATGCAACATCACCGATGCAGACCAACTTGTCCGGGTAGGCTTCACACATCATGCCTATGTCCGTTCTCGAATACGGACTCTAAACAACGTGGACTTTACATATCTACCCGAAGGAACGCCTCCAACTCACCGCAAACTCGCGAGAGCGGGCTTCCTATGCAAAGAAGGAGAGCTTCACATGCTCAAGAAGAGAATCGTTACCCTAGTGTTCTTCCTTGGCGCCATGGAAATGTAAACGGATGAAAAGCACCGCACTCTCTTTGCCTCCGTAGATCCGAAGTCGGCTCGCGATTTGGAGCTTCGAAGCTCCTCTAATGGCCGGATCTAAGCTTCTTCTTCCTCCTTTGCTCTCCTCTCTCTCTCTTGACTTATAAAGAGAACCACTCAAAAGAAATGAGGGTTTCAAAGGTCCAATCTCGGGTATATCCCATCAGGAATAACCCCCAGTCGTTGGATCCCAAATTAAAGAAACGAACGGCCTTGATTCGGGCCTGAAATGCTAAAACTGGGTCGAACACGGCCTGCGACACGCCCGTGTCCAGGGCCGTGTCCCCCATTCGCCGTCAAAATCGACGCGTCTGGAAAAACACACGGGCATCCAACACGCCCGTGTTCGACCTGACACGCCCGTGTTCCAACTGACACGGCTGTGTGGCTCGCCGTGTACCCCCATCGACACAGCCCCGAAAATAACTCGAGACTCACACGGGTCTTGGACACGCCCGTGTCCTATTTGACACGCCCGTGTCAAATCCGAACAAGTCTGGGCGCCAGGCCGTGTTCACGGTCTCGACACTTCGTCGAGCGAAGTTCGTCGACCAGCCGACACGGCCTTGGACACGCCCGTGTCCTCGGCCGTGTGCCTTGTCTCGACACATCGTCGAGCAAAAATCGTCGACTTCCCTGGCCGATCGTCGACACGGGCTCGACACGGCCTGAGACACGCCCGTGTCTCAGGCCGTGTTCCCTGCTCGACGATCGTCGACTCCAAATTCGTCGACCCCGTGGCCAAATCGTCGACTCGAACCTGACACGCCCTGGGACACGCACGTGTCCCAGGCCGTGTGCCTCCTGCCAAATACCAGATTTGACTCAAAACGCCTCCCGTCGCTCTTTTGAGTTTCGGGGCGTTACAGAGGACCTGTGGGTATGCTGCCATTATTAATTAATGGTCGTTGGATTCATCTCTCATTTTCATACACACATCTAACTTTGTGTAAATTTTGATGACAATTAGCTGTCATTCAATATGTAAATTAATGAAAGATGGAAGCATCAAAATCAGTTCATATCAGCCCTCATATTATATATATGGATAATTCTGTATGTACCTAAAGAATACCTAAATACCACAAATAGTGGGGCCCACATACCTATTTTCATAGTAAAACAACCGACCACTATTCCAAACTCAGCAAAATTTAATTTATTTTATTATGTGAGGCCCCCTTTTTTGTTGTTTTTAGGAGAATTTTAGATGTGTGTAGTTCCGTCCTATATATATAGAGAGAGAGAACCTTTTAATCTATGACGAGTGATGAGTGCAAGTAAAGCTACCCCTCAAACGCCCTAGAAATATTATTGGATAGTCCAAGCACTACTCCTATCTTCAATTCTAGCACAAAATACACACATTTCATGCCTAACTGAGCCTAAATAGAATAGTAGCATTCAATATCAAAATTAATGAAAGTTGGATACATCAAAATCTGTCCATATCAGCCCCCATATATAGCCTTTTAATTTATGAGCGACAAGTAAAGAAACCCCTCAATCGCCCCAGAAATTCTTGGACCCCAGCACTCTTATCTTCTAGCATAAAACTGATCATATTTTACCCCCCAAGAATAGATCGCATTATTTCTGCTCAAATTTCATCACAGAAATAGGAGAGTTAATTAATTGAAGGTGTAAAAGTGGTCACCGTTAAAAATGGCAGCATACCAGCAGCAGCTCCATGTGCTGTACAGTCTACCGCCATTAATGAAAGTGACCAGAAAAACTGCACTTGCTTAATCTATATATCTGCTCGGAATGAACTAATTAGGAATGAAACTAGTCATCATTCATCATACATCAAACACAGCTAGCTCTCATATATCCTGCGGGATGTGCGGCCCAATGTGTCGAAGGATATAATATAATGTTGGGAGTTTGGCTCCGCTCAACATAGTTCATATTCCTTATTAAGTTCGGAATATGATTTATATAATATCTCCAACGTAGAGCCTAGCTTTAGAGTAACACGCTCTAAATCGATCTCGACACGTGCAGACATATATTAAAATATCTAACATATACATCACCTAGCCATCTTGGTGTTGCTTCGTGTTCAAGGAGCATGTTACAATATATGAACACACACACACACACACACACACACACACACACACACACACACACACACATATATATATATATAGGAGGGAGAAAGAGAGACGAGTCCCTTATAAAAGGTGTGAGACTAATGTATAAAGTGAAACAATAAAAGACATGAGGCTTTACATGGACTTTTCTAATAGTTTCTATTTCATTATGTTGAAATTTAATCTCATAATTAAGTCGTTCTCTTTTACTGGATTAATTTTCACACCCTGCAAATGTGCAGCTCGGCCTGTGGGGAGATGGTTTGAAACTTCAGTGTTGTTGAAATTGTTGAAGTGATAGTATTAGTAGAGTCGGGCGGTTAGACTGATCAAACCGCACAGACCGCAGAGATTACGCGGACTAGGCAAATAGCTTTGACGGATAGCCTAGTCTGACAGCCGGTTTCGGCCGTGGTTCCTCTCTGTCGGTCTGGACCAGAAAGCACCTTGGTGGAGTAACCGGGCGGATAAGAATGTCTATCCGCGGGTAGTGGCGGACTCTTCAGGTTCTCTGGCTCGCGAGGCAGGCGGATATCGCGGACTGGGGTGGCTTTCCGCTCAGGTCGCTGGTGCCTTCTCGAGCGAGATAGTTTAGAGATCACTGGTGTTGACTTGGTCATTTTAACAAGTCCATGCTGCAGGTGTGGCGGACTCAGTTTGGAGTTTGTCGAGTTCGGCTGGTTTGATGTTACACACTCTTCTGGAGCTCGTCGGTGTCTGACCTGTATCTGTGCTTGTGGCCTGGATGTGGAATAGTCGAGTTGACACAGTTGCGCGGACTGCTCTTGCCTGGAGGTCGCGCGGTTTGTTGAAGCAGTCTGCAATGTGGCAGACTGGTTAAGTTTGGCGCTATTTCGATATCAGGTGACACTGGTTCTCGGATATCGCGTGATTTGGTGAACTTGGTCTTAATTGACTAAGTCCATCTTAGTTGCCTACTCCACCTAGATTGTCTATGGCGGACTATTCTTGAAGCTCGCCGAGCTAGGCAGGATGCATGGCGACATGTTTGTCGCGGGCCCGAGTGTTGAAACCAAAAACTTGGTCTCCGTGGAGTTCGGGGTCCCTAGTAAGGGGTGACCTCACACCTACTACACTCAAGAGAACGTCACGGACCAAGGGATCAAGAAGCTAGGAACAGACCCTCGGCTCTAGCGTGGAGGTCCCACCTCACACCCGGAAGGCTACCTGAGCACTTCCCTTCCCTAGTCAATGCTCAAGCTAGGGTGCCTTGAAGAGCTCTCTCAACTCTACCAAGAAGAAGCTAAGGGAGGAGAAAACTAAGAAAAGGATCCTCTCCAAGGCACCCAAGGGGGTCTATTTATAGTTTTCCAAATCCCTTAGGCCAAAAATGACCAAAATACCCCTACGGCCAAAAGGCCTCGGGCCAATAGGAAACCGCCACGTCGGGGGGTAGAGAAGGAAAAACGTGTCACCTAACGCAAATAGGGGACCCACCCTGCAGGATGGGGCGAGACCCGGCCTGGGGGCCGGTCTCGCCCGGCCTACCCGCCGGGCTCGGCGAGACCCGGCCTGGGGGCCGGTCTCGCCGGGCTGCCCGCGGGGCGGGGCGAGACCTGGCCCGAGGGCCGGTCTCGCCTGGCCTACCCGCCGGGCTCGGCGAGACCCGGCCTGGGGGCCGGTCTCCCCGGGCTGCCCGCGGGGCGGGGCGAGACCTGGCCCGAGGGCCGGTCTCGCCCGGCCTACCCGCCGGGCTCGGGGTTGGTCTCGTCGGCCTGAGGGGAAAAAGGGGGAGGGGGAAGGCCTGTTGATCCCGCCTCCACACCCAATTGGCCCGGGCGGGCGCCTACCAACCTGTCGCTCTCACGCTCCAACTAAGGGGCCGCGGGGGAGGCCGATTTCTCCTCCCCCTACTAGTATATTTCCAAGCTATAGCCAAAATTGGCCACCGAGAGTTCAAAATACTCAAAAAGCTTAAAAATTAAGCACGCTTCATTTAGGGTCCACTCTTCGCGAATACGGGGTTGTACACAATCCCCGCTCTTTTCGAGGTTGGCAAAAGCTCGGAAAGAAACATCCAACCCAACGTATTCGCGGAGTGTAACTTCCCCTCGGGGTCAACCTGCCATGTCAGCTATGGGAGCCTGGGTGGCGAGACCTCCTCTGGGTGAAAACACTTAGCCTCCCCGAGGGGTCAACCTGTCAAGCCAGCTAATGGGAGCCTGGGTGACGAGACGGCCTCGGGGCGCAAACACTTACTCTCCACGAGAGGTACCACCGGCCCTATCAGCTAGTGGGAGCCTGGAAGCGGGACCACCTCGGAGCAAAGGGACTTACTCTCCACGAGAGGTACCACCGACCCTGCCAGCTAGTGGGAGCCTGGCAGCGGGAGCACCTCGGAGCAAAGGACTTGGGCTACCACGAGAGATCAACCTACCCAGCCAGCTAATGGGAGCCTGACGGCGGAATCGTCATCGGAGCAAAGGACTTGGGCTACCACGAAAGATCAACCTGCCCTGCCAGCTAGTGGGAGCCTGGTCGCGGAATCATCATCAGAGCAAAGGACTTGGGCTACCACGAGAGATCAACCTGCCCTGCCAGCTAGTGGGAGCCTGGTCGCAGAATCATCATCGGAGCAAAGGACTTGGGCTACCACGAGAGATCAACCTGCCCTGCCAGCTAGTGGGAGCCTGGCCGCGGAATCATCATCGGAGCAAAGGACTTGGGCTACCATGAGAGATCAACCTACCCAGCCAGCTAGTGGGAGTCTGGCGGCGGAATCGTCATCGGAGCAAAGGACTTGGGCTACCACGAGAGATCAACCTGCCCTGCCAGCTAGTGGGAGCCTGGCCGCGGAATCATCATCGGAGCAAAGGACTTGGGCTACCACGAGAGATCAACCTGCCCTGCCAGCTAGTGGGAGCCTGGCCGCGGAATCATCATCGGAGCAAAGGACTTGGGCTACCACGAGAGATCAACCTGCCCTGCCAGCTAGTGGGAGCCTGGCCGCGGAATCATCATCGGAGCAAAGGACTTGGGCTACCACGAGAGATCAACCTACCCAGCCAGCTAGGGGAGCCTGGCGGCGGAATCGTCATCGGAGCAAAGGACTTGGGCTACCACGAGAGATCAACCTGCCCTGCCAGCTAGTGGGAGCCTGGCCGCGGAATCATCATCGGAGAAAAGGACTTGGGCTACCACGAGAGATCAACCTGCCCTGCCAGCTAGTGGGAGCCTGGCCGCGGAATCGTCATCGGAGCAAAGGACTTGGGCTACCACGAGAGATCAACCTACCCAGCCAGCTAGTGGGAGCCTGGCGGCGGAATCGTCATCGGAGCAAAGGACTTGAGCTACACAATCAAACCTTGCCAAATCCTACATCCTCAAACAGGGAAAATATATGGGTTACATGATCCCCCCGACTCAGTTAGTCGGGGGTTAGACTCATTACAAGATAAGATACATACAGGACTCTGCCGGGGCGAGGCTTCTTCAGGGGGTCTGGGCCCGGAGGTCGTCATCCGCTTCCTCCTCGCCGGACACTTCCATCCTGCTCAGGCTCTCCATGACCTTCTCCATCTCCTCTGCCTTGGCCAACCAAGAGATGGTGTTGACGGCCGTGACGTAGCACTGTCTTGCCATCCTGGAGTCTCCCTTGACTCTGACCTGGATCCCTCCTGAGCTGAACTTGAGGAATTGGTGGAATGAAGATGGCACGCAACGGAAGGCGCTGATGAGGGGTCTTCCGAAGATGGCGTTGTAGCTGCTTGGAGCGTCAACAATGACGAACCGGCAGTTCCTTGAGACTCCTCCCAATTTTACTTGGAGCCCCACTCCACCTTCGACCTCCTTCCTCTCTCTTGAGAATCCGAACAGGGGTCCGTCCGAGGCCAATACCCTCATTGGCTCCACCTTCATCTCGTCAAACGCCTTCTTGAAAATGACGTTGACGGAGCTTCCGTTGTCAACCAGGATCCGGGAGACGGTGTAGCCTTCGATGGCTGTCTGGATGACCAGCGCATCACAGAACGGATCCTCATGATCCGGTAGGTCCTTCACCGAGAAGGTGATCTTTTCCTCTGGGGGCGGGGTCTGGGAGGTTGAGGCGACGCTCCTTCGGTACATGACATGGAGGCGTGCCTTCCGGGTGGCCTCAACCCCCACTCCACAGTGGATCACTCCTATACCGCCTCGGGTTCCCACGTCGACCCGATCCTCGCATATATCATCACCCCCTTCTCCGGGTAGAACCTCTTCTACCCGTACCGGCGGCTGCAGTTGGGCAGGGCCTCTCTCCCCCATCACCTCCAAGAACTCGGGGCAGGTAGCCGTGGCGTGCCCCTCCACCTGGTGGAAGTCGCAGTATAGCAGCGCTCTTTCTCCCCTCTTTCGGCGGGCTGGGCGCTCTCTCCTGTTACCTCTTCCCCCTCCTATCGCCAAGGCTTGCTGCGGCAGGGGTAAGAGTTGCCTTGGGGCCTGCCTCTGGAAGTTGAACCTCTCTTGGCCCCCGTGGAAGTTCCCCCCTCCTTGGATGAGAGTTCTTCCTGGACCTTGGGCAGGTCCTCCCTGCTGCCTCCAGCCTAGTTCCGGACCCTCCTGTCCTTGGAACCCCTGAGCTCTCTGCTCCTCTCTCCTTCTTCCTTCCTGATGCCTTGAGCCACCCTGCTCCTTTGACTCCACCTCCGTCAACTTTTCCAACCTCTTGACAAATGCCGGGTTGGCTGCCTCCATGGCAATCTCCTCTGCCGCCCTTTCCATCAGCTCCTCGAAGGAAAGGGGGGCCTTCCGGGTCAAGCTCATCTTGAAGAAGCCCTCCTTCAGCCCAACGGTGAAGGCCATCTGGAGAGCATAGCCTGGCATCTCCTGGACCTCCAAGATCTCCTCTTGGAACCTGTCCACGTAGCGGGCCAGCGACTCCTCGGCCCCCTGCCTTATCAGGAAGATGGACTCAGGACTCCTCTTCCGCTTCTTGGAGGTGGAGAAGCGGAGTTGGAAGCTTCGGCTCAAGTCCTCGAACTCATAGATCGACCTCGGAGGGAGTTGATGGAACCAGTCTCTTGCCTTCTCCTTCAGCGTGATCGCAAAGAGGCGACACTTGAAGGCATCTGTCATCGGTCTGATGGAGACGGCGTCCTCGAACCACTGCAGATGCTGGACGGGGTCATCCTTCCCTGTATAGTAAGCCATGTCTGGCTCTCTGAACCCCTCGGGAACGGGAGCTGAGATGATCAGCTCGCTGAAGGGTGACCCCCTAAGGGGTGGTCTCGCCACCTCCACTCGCGCGGCCTGCTCGCCTAGGAGGTTGGCACTCGCCGGGCTGGAGAACAGCTCCCGGCCGGTGAGGTCTCGCTCGACCCCATCGCCCATCCTCTCCTTCCCGGGCCTTCTTCTTGGTGCACTTCCTTCTCCCCCTACTAGGGTCATCTCGCCTAGACCCCTGGGAGTCGGCTCGTCGAGAGGGGGAGCTAACTCCTGGGGGGTCGGGGTGGAGCCGCCACCCTGAGGAGCAATGCTTCGCAGCATCTCCATGATGCCCTGGATGGAGGCCATGAACTCTTGCCTCCCCACAAAGGGTCCTGAGCTGGGGAGCTCGCCGAGATCATCACTACCTCCTTGACCTCCTGTCATGACACTCTCCCGAGATCTTCTGTGATGGTCACTCTCCACGCTCACCGCACCAAAGTGTTGAAACCAAAAACTTGGTCTCCGTGGAGTTCGGGGTCCCTAGTAAGGGGTGACCTCACACCTACTACACTCAAGAGAACGTCACGGACCAAGGGATCAAGAAGCTAGGAATAGACACTCGACTCTAGCGCGGAGGTCCCACCTCACAACCGGAAGGCTACCTGAGCACTTCCCCTCCCTAGCCAATGCTCGAGCTAGGGTGCCTTGAAGAGCTCTCTCAACTCTACCAATAAGAAGCTAAGGGAGGAGAAAACTAAGAAAAGGATCCTCTCCAAGGCACTCAAGGGGGTTTATTTATAGTTTTCCAAATCCCTTGGGCCAAAAATGACCAAAATACCCCTACGGTCAAAAGGCCTCGGGCCAATAGGAAACCGCCACGCCGGGGGGTAGAGAAGGAAAAACGTGTCACCTAACGCAAATAGGGGACCCACCCTGCGGGATGGGGCGAGACCCGGCCTGGGGGCCGGTCTCGCCCGGCCTACCCGCCGGGCTCGGCGAGACCCGGCCTGGGGGCCGGTCTCGCTGGGCTGTCCGCGGGGCGGGGCGAGACCTGGCCCGAGGGCCGGTCTCGCCCGGCCTACCCATCGGGCTCGGCGAGACCCGGCCTGGGGGCCGGTCTCGCCGGGCTGCCCGCGGGGCGGGGCGAGACCTGGCCCGAGGGCCGGTCTCGCCCGGCCTACCCGCCGGGCTCGGGGTTGGTCTCGTCGGCCTGAGGGGAAAAAGGGGGAGGGGGAAGGCCTGCTGATCCCGCCTCCACACCCAATTGGCCCGGGCGGGCGCCTACCAACCTGCCGCTCTCATGCTCCAACTAAGGGGCCGCGGGGGGAGGCCGATTTCTCCTCCCCCTACTAGTATATTTCCAAGCTAGAGCCAAAATTGACCACCGAGAGTTCAAAATACTCAAAAAGCTTGAAAATTAAGCACGCTTCATTTAGGGTCCACTCTTCGCGAATACGGGGTTGTACACCGAGCTTTACGCGAACAGGAACAGTGCCTGCAGGTTTGGAAGTCTAGTCGTTCTTGCGGACAAGATATATTGGTGTCCGCGCTTATTTCAGGTTTCTTTAAGCGGCGGACTAATTATTCTGTCCGCGAATTGTGATGTTAGCCGACAGGCTGACGGACGGTTATCCTATCGATATGGATGCTGACGGCACTCATTCTCACACCTATAAATAGGAGCCGTCGGCTCGTCATAAATATCCAATGAACAGTAAGAGATAGCTTGCGCTTGGTTTTTGCGGTTACAATTTTCTAACGCTGCGATTAATGAAGTTATTCTATGCATGATGTGCGGCTAACATCAGGCGGCTAGGCGACTAGTAGAAGCTTGGTTTGGAACAGTTCACAGATACAATAAGCGGTTAGCAACTAGTCGCAGTCTCAGTGATTCGATCTCTTCCTCGTAGTTGCGGATAAGCAGAGCAGTTCGCCCTGGTCTATCAACGGGTTATGTTCGTGTTCCTTCAGCATTCAATAACAGCAGTTTGAGCGGTTAGCCGCGGATATGCGGCTTCGGTGGTCTCGGCGGACACAGTTGGTGGTGGGGCGACTTGTGCAGTTACAATATTCTGTTCGCGCGGTTTACTTTTTATGACAGTTTTTTGTTTCCCTTGGTTGCATTGTAATCATGTCTTGCAATGTATACCTCGCATTGTAAAAGAAGTTAATTTCAATTGAAAACTCTTGTGCTACTGTTAGTGTTGTTTTTTTACTTGACTTCGGTTGTGATTGAGTGTTCCTGATACCTCGGTTTCAGCTTCCTAGAGAAAATTTCACAATTGTTTTGTCTTTGGCATGTGTCTTACTTTCTCAAGGTGTTTGGATAATGTATCATTTTAGTGTTATTGGGTTTAGATTCTTATTTCTTTAAAATATTGTGATTTGGGTAGACTGGGTAGGCCTAGTGTGCTTTGTGAGGTGTGTGAAATGTTATTTTGGATAATTTTATTAGCGGATAGTCGAGTGACCGACCCTTTTTTTGTGCGTTGTATCTTCTCTTTTAAATCAATACATGAATAAATTTAAAAAGCTTTGCTAGGATTTAATGCTAAGAATTTGCTTATTAATTTATTCAAAGTAGAATGTATGCATTTATGATTCATAATTCCTTGTGTGTGCGCGCGTGTATATAAACACACACACACACCCACATATATAATTTCAATTTCTCCTAGTCACAATTGAGGTCTTATTCTAGACATCATTCATTCTTGTGTGTCTTCTTACTGCTAGATCTCGCACTTCATCATACTAATATATAAGGAAAAAAATCATTTTGTAAAATATTAATTTTTTCAATTGTTCCTTTTTATTTAAAATTTTATATCTATTATAATTCAGTTTAATTTATTTATTATTTTTCAATTTATAGTTTCGTTTAAATTATCATAAAAATAATGTCTTTATCCTTAATACACAAGTGAAAAACACCATTTGGTAAAATATTCATTTTCCCGATTGCACTTTTTTTTTATTTCAATATTTATAACTTTGATGGTTTAATTTAACTTTATGTATATAATTTTGATTTATGTTTTTTAAATATGTCATTATTCCTTAAACTTTTTTAAAATTTTGCATTTGGAGACTCAAAAATTAACGGGAATAAGAAATTACAATTGCACTATGGAGCATGATTGCAAATGAGGCAAGCTCAATTGTCTCAAAGATGAATTTCTGTGTCTTAAAAATGCATTCAAGTAGGGGGGGGGGGGGAGGGGGGGGGGGGGGGGGGGGGGGGGGCTCGGGGCCCCCCAAAAATTTTGGCAAAATAGACGATGTATTTGTGTTTCTCTTGTCGAGCTAATGATGTATTTTATAATTAAATTAATTACTTTATTTATTATTATTTGTTTATAATTTAGTTATTTTATTTAAAAATTTATGTCCTTATCCTTGTATACACAAGTGAAAAATATCTTCGACAAAATCTTCAGTTTTTTCTAATTTCACCCTCTTTTATTTCGAAATTTACATCTTTTTTTATTTTGTTTAACATTTTTTATATAATTTTGATTATTATTTTTTAATCTGTCATTGGCCTTTAAATTTTATAAAGTTTTGAATTTGGCGACACATAAAAATTTATGGAAATAACAAATGACTATTGTATTTTATAATGATGTATTTTATAATTTAATTAATTAATTATTTTATTATTTATTTATTTATAATTTAGTTATTTTTTTTACCACTGGAGGTGTCTGATAGGGTCGTCTCGGCTGGAGTAGTAAGTGAGAACGGGTTCCCTGAACCCTTCTGGAACTGGAGCGGTGAGGATATCGTCACAGAAGGGGCTCCTCCCTCCCTGACGGTGACGAATTTCATCCTCATTGGAGACGTCGTACTCGCCATAATGCCGAGTATCCCTGCACCTCGCCGGCGACATTGGATACCGAAAACGGACCCCCTGGCTACTCGTCGGGTAATGTCGCGACTGCATCGGTCGCTCTTCCCTCACCCAATAGGGCTCCTTTCCAGCTTGCCTCGGCGGCGCTTCCTCTTCTAGCGGCGTCAGGCGACGGGGAGAAGTCGTCGTGACCTCTGGTCGCTGAGCGAAACCGGCGAGAATGATTTGCTCGATCTTCTTCGCGAACTCTTCGAACGCAGCCACTGTTACAAACTCGCCACCTCGCGCGGCGTCTCCTCCTACTGCCGAGTTGCCGACCAACTCTCCTTGCTCGCCATTAATGGTCATCTCTCTCAACTTCCAAACTTTCCTCCTTGGCTGCGATCCACGCTCACCGCACCAAGTGTTGAAGCCAGGAAAAATCTCAACCTCAGAATTCGGATCAAAGCCGCCTAAGGTTACTAACTCAGAAGCTAGATCAGACGACAAAGATGACTAGAACGAAGAATCAGGTCAAACAGGACCCCAGATGTTGCGGCAGGAAGGTCCCATCACGTACTCAGATGCTCGAAAGGAGCAGCCCCTTCTCAACCAAGGATGGCCGAACTGGGTACGAGGGAAGCTAGCTGACGAGGTCGCAAGGTCGCGACTTGCTCTTCAAGGAAAAGGAATCCAAAAATTTAGCTAGTATCCCGAAACTGAAGCGCGCGAGTATCCTGCCAAGGATTTCAAGTGCTCCACCTCGTACCCCTGGGGTCCTATTTATAGGCAAATGCAAGGGGAGGGGGGTCATACTTATACCCCCACCCCGCTGACGACTCGGCGACTTTCAGAGGAACTCGCACGGGCTGGGCGAGTATCTCGTCTAGTCGCCTACCTGACGAGTATGCGAGGGGAGCTCGACTATACTCGCCCATGCCTTCCGCAATCTTCTATGCTGACTTTGACTTCTGCCTTGACTTGTTGACCTTGACTTCTGCTGACCTGGCTGTGGTAGGACACACTCTCGACGAATACGGGTTGTACAACGAGCTTTAGTGTGTGCTTGTGTAGTGGACTCGTGTTGAGTTGTAACTCATAGTGTTGTGTTGTAGTTTTGTTATCTTTTGTTTGATATAATAGAGAAGTTGTATTGCTCCTTTATTTCTTGTGTTGCGGCCATTATCATCGCTTCCAACAAATAGAACTCACATGCCAGGCAGCACCAGGCAAATGGCAATTGATGATGCAGTTTTCTTCATGCATGATCATTTGTAAGTGATGTAATATAATTTGATTTAAAATAATATATATTTTAGATCCTTTAAAACATGCAGCGCTATCAAAACTTTCACTAGCAACATCATGCACCAATCGACCTTTAGT